>PITA01029151.1:0-18314 GCA_004023965.1 Spilogale gracilis | reverse complement strand
TTTTTTTTTTTTTTAAAGATTTTATTTATTTGACAGAGAGAAACACAGCCAGAGAGGGAACACAAGCAGGGGGAGTGAGAGAGGGAGAAGCAGGCCTCCCGCCGAGCAGGGAGCCCGATATGGGACTCGATCCCGGGTCTCCGGGATCATGACCTGAGCCGAAGGCAGAGGCCCAACCAACTGAGCCACGCAGGCGTCCCGAATATCATTTTCAATGATGAAAATCTGACAGCTTTTCTCCTAAGGTCAGGAACACAGCAGGGATGTCCACTATCACCACTGCTATTCAACTTAGTAGTGGAAGTCCTAGCCTCAGCAATCAGACAACAAAAAGAAACAAAAGGCATCAGAATCAGTAAGGGAAAAGTTAAACTCTCACTCTTTGCAGATGATATGATACTTTATGTGGAAAATCCAAAATATTCCACCCCAAAACTGCTAGAACTTATTCAGGAATTCAGTAAAGTGTCAGGATATAAAATCAATGCACAGAGTTGCACTTTATACACCAAAAACAAGATAGAAAAAAGATAAAATAAGGAGTCAATCCCATTTACCATTGCACCCAAAACCATAAGATACCTAGGAATTAATGTAACTGAAAAGGCAAAGAATTTGTACTCAGAAAACTACAGAATACTCATGAAAGAAATGGAGGAAGACACAAAGAAATAGACAAACATTCAATGCTAATCAAGTGGAAGAACAAATATTATGAAAATAGCTAGACTATCTGGAATAATCTACACATTTAATGCAATCCTTATCAAAATACCATCAACTTTTTTCACAGAAATGGAACAAATAATCCTAAAATTTATATGGTACCTGAAAAGACCCTGAATAGCCAGACAAATGTTGAAAAAGAAAACCAAAGCTGGTGACATCACAATTCAGGACTTTAACCTCTATTACAAAGCTATAATCATCAAGACAGTGTGGTACTAACAGAAAAACAGACACATACATCATTGGAACATAATAGAGAGCCCAGAAACGGACCCTCATCTCTATGGTCAACTAATCTTCAACAAAGCAGGAAAGCATGCCTACTGGGAAAAAGGACAGTCTCCTCAACAAATGGCATTGGGAAAATTGGACAGCCATATGCAAAAGAATGAAACTGGACCATTTTCTTACACCCCACACAAAATAGACTTAAAATAGATGAAAGACCTCAATGTGAAACAGGAATCCATCAAAATCCTTAAGGAGAACACAGACAGGAACCTCTCCGACCTCAGCTGTAGCAACTTCTTTCTAGGTACATCACCAAAGGCAAGGGAAGCAAGGGTAAAAATGAACTAATGGGTCTTCATCCAGGTCAAAATTCTTGCATAGCAAAGGAAACAGTCAACAAAACCAAAGGACAACCAATAGAATGGGAGAAGATATTTGCTAATGACTTATCAGATAAAGGGCTAGTGTCCAAAATTTATAAAGAACTTATCAAACTCAACACCCAAAGAACAAATATTCCAATCAAGAAATGGACAGAAGACATGAACAGACATTTCTGCAAAGAAGACATCCAAACGGCCATCAGACACATGAAAAAATGCACAACATTACTCGGCATCAGGGAAATACAAATCAAAACCACAATGAGACACTACCTCACACCTGTCAGAATGGCTAAAATTAACAAGTCAGGAAATGACAGATGTTGGTGAGGATGTGGGGAAAGGGGAACCCTCCTGCCTGTTGGTGGGAATGAAACCTGGTGCAGCCATTCTGGAAAACAGCATGGAGGTTCCTCAAAAGATTGAAAATAGAGCTACCCTATGACCCAGGAATTGCACTACTGGGTATTTACCTTAAAGATACAAATGTAGTGATCCAAAGGGTCACGTGCACCCCAATGTTTATAGCAGCAATTTCCACAATAGTCAAACTGTGGAAAGAGCCTAGATATCCAGCAACAGATGAATGGATAAAGAAGATGTGATATAAACATATACAGTGGAATATTATGCAGCCATCAAAAATGAAATCTTGCCATTTGCAATGACATGGATGGAGCTAGAGAGTATTATGCTAAGCAAAATAAGTCAATCAGAGGAAGACAATTTTCATATGATCTTGCTGATATGTGGAATTTGAGAAACAAGGCAGCGAGGATCATAGGGGAAGAGAGGAAAAAATGAAATGGAATGAAACCAAAGAGGGAGACAAACCATTAGAGACTCAATCTCCGGGAACAAAATGAGGGTTGCTGGATGGAAGGGGGTAGGAGGGATGGGGTGGCTGGGTGATGAACACTGAGAAGAGAATGTGCTATGGTGAGCACTGTGAATTGTGTAGGACTGATAAATTACAGACCTGTACCCCTGAAACAAATAATACATTCTATGTCAATAAAAAAAAAAGAAAGAAATGCTAGGCAGATACAGAAAATAGCAGGGTGTGTAAAATTTACAGGTGAGATAATCAGATGCTGAGTAATCCAATGTTGACTCAGTTAAAGTTTTCTTGGACAATATTCAGCCCTTTCCAGTTCTAGTGATAGTCATATCAAGAACAGAGCATGATTTGAAGCAAGTTTTCAAATCTTTTTAAAAAAATTGTACTGTAAGGGGCACCTGGGTAGTTCAGTCAGTTAAGTCTCTGACCCTTAATCTCAGCTTGGGTCTTGACCTCAGCTCAGGTCTTGATCTCAGGGTCCTGAGTTCAAGCCCTGCTGTGGGCTCCACACTGGGCATGGAGTATACATTAAAAAATAAAAAAAATATTCTAGTGTTGTAAGAATGGAGACAATCTTAGAAAAACACGGGTTTTTTTTTTTTTTTTGGATTTAAAACTTCAGTGTTAAATCTAACAACCAAACATACCAATTATATATAAGGTATATATAAGCTCTTAATTCAAAGTGCTTCAACTGATAATTTGTGTTGCAGGGAACTTTAGTCCCAATGGATTGAATGCATACAAGTCACACTCGTAATTATTCACCAATTAGTTCTACACCTTATATGCGCAGAATAAAATGCCACAGCTACTTTTTGTCTTTGGAGAATAAGATTGCTAAATCTTCAATCCATGCCAAACTGAACGTGTTCACACACCTCAATTATTGCTTGTCATTGAATATACTGTACACCGCCTACCTTAATTCTATAAATAAATGAATAAAGGTAATATGAGTTTAGAATTCTATTGCAAATAAATTTTTCAACAGTTACATATCTTGAGCATGGTGGTTGTACCCTCACCTGTGTGTAGAACACTCATAGAAATAGCAGGTAGTGTTAAGGAGTTTATGCTCTGTTTGGCTCTTTTACCTGAAAGGTTTATATAAAAATTTTAAAAAAGATTATTTATTCAGAGCTTGCTATATCAAGAGAGCACCATCACTTGCATTTTGGCAGAATCTTAAAGGCAGACAGAGTAGTGGGGAGAGTTTTATAGAAAAGAGAAACGTTCAGGTGTGTCTTGATTAGTCCATTGTCAAGGGGAAGCTGCAGGTGGGCTCAGTGGAAGCTGAAAATCCTATCTGATTAGCTACAGGTGCATATTTGGCTCTCTCTGGTTGGTCTTTAAATTAAAAACTGGATACAAATTAGAGATGTTGTCAGTTGTTAATCAAGTGCTGGCCATTTGCGGCCAGTTGTTACAGGGATTACTGTTTAGCTGTCTAGGTTGCTTTCTAGGTTGAACTATGGTCTGACTTTCTGCAAGTCTGATTTAGCAGGCTGGCATCTGGTGCTGTTCCTGTTGAGGATGGGTTGGTTTCCTGGGCTTGTTGCTGCAGATTGTGGGTCAGAATTGTATTTTTATATATAGTATGGTCATTCTCCATTTGCATATTCAGTCTCTTAATATCCATGAAAAATAATAACTCACTGTGACACTTTCAACTTTAATCAACTGGGAGGTTTTTTTTTTTTTAATTAATGATGTTGCTTTTCATCTTACACTAGTTAGATTTGCATTTATCTTTCTTTTGTTATTCTTTTATGCAGGGGTTATCTGAACTTCTCAATCCTTGTTAAGTATTTTTAAAGAAAAAAAAAAGGACAAAATTTTCTAAATTGATCAATCCTAATTAGATATTCCTTTGCATTTTATATTTGAGACCAAGAAAGGAATTCAAAAGTAGGATAAACTGCTTACATAGAAGTGCAGTCAAAATGCTTGGTGAAGACACTGACTGAAAGTGATGTTTCCAGATTTAGTTCCTCATTTTCTTTTTGTCATAAATGAGGAAATACTATGATAGAATTTTCTTTATTTTTTTTTATTTTCTTTATTTTTAAAAGTCTGATTATTGTGGGGCATATTGGTCGTTCAGTTGGTTAAGCGACTGTCTTTGGTTCATGTCATGATCTTAATGTGCTGAGATCAGCCTGTGCTGGGCTTCCTGCTCAGTGGGAAGCTTGCTTCTCCTGCTCCTTCTGCCCCTCTCCCTGCTCATGCTTGTTCTCTTTCAAATAAAGAAATAAACTCTTAAATAAATAAATAAATAAATAGTAAAAATCTGATTATTTTAATGGTGTAATTCCTGAAGAGATAAAAATTTTACATGAAATATTTAAAATTTAAGTAAAACATGGTCTTCCACTTTTGTCCTCTAAACATGATTAGACATAAGGAGATGACACAAAGAATGAAGCATGTATTTTTCAGTAATTGAATAGAAATTTTGCTTCTTTCTGGATTATTTCCATCGGAATCACAAATCTCTAAGATGAGTGATTTTATTTATTTGTTTATTTGTTTAAGTAATTTGAGGTTAATGAATACTAAGTACCATAAACTCAGTGGTTTAAAACAACAGAAATTTATTTTCTTATGGTTCTGGAGTCTGGAAGTCTGAAATGACCTCGTCCACAAGGATATGCTTCCTGTGAAGGGTCTAGGGAAGAACATTTTCTTGCCTTTTCTAGCTTCTGGTGGTTGTCAGCAATCCTTAGTATTCCTTTGTTGGTGGCATGATGACTCCAGTCTTGGCCTCAGCCTTCATATGACCTTTTCCCCTGTGTTTGTGAATGTCTTTGTACCCTAAATTTCCTCTTTTTGCAAAGACACTGATTTTTGGATTAGGATCTGTCCTAATCCAGGATGATGACTTCCTTTTTTTTTTTTTTTTTTTTTTGGTGTTCCAAGATTCATTGCCCATTCCCTACACCCAGTGCTCCATGCAATACGTGCCCTCAGTACCCACCACCAGGCTGAGGATGACCTCTTGATTACATCTGCAAATCCCTAAATAAGGTCACATTCATTGGTACAGGGAGTTAGGACTGCAACATATCTTTTTGGGGGGGACAAAATTTGACCCACACCATAGTCTCTGATGTTGGCATCTGTTAATATTAGATTTTCCTACAGATAGCTTTATCTTTTCAGTTTAAGGTTTTCATTCTCATCAATGTTGTTATTTATAAAATTTTCAAGCTGAAAGAACCCTAAGGTAGATATATAGATACACATATCATTTTTTGTTACCCTCACCAAATACCAGACACTGTTCTAAACACATTATATATACTATTCCTTTAATTTTCACAAAGATTCCAGACAGAGTCTAGTTATTAAATTGTTTTAGGTAGCTATAATTAAATATCATTGAAAATCAACTTTGATACAGGTGGCACAAATTATAATGAACTCAAGTCTCCAAGAGAATTTTGTCTCATAGTTCACAGCAAATAGGTACAAAAATAGTCATAACACCTGTTATGTATGCTTGATGAAATCTCAGCTCTCTATTCTTTTAAGCACTCTGAAAGCATACATTATGAAATTTTCATTCAAGGCCAAAGCAGCCATCTTATAGGCAGAGTAGCAGAAATTAGCTGATCTCCCAATTGGAGTCAATGAGAAAACTCTCTATTAAGGGTTTTCTCTAAAACCCTCTATTTTAACAGAAGGCCTGCAGTCTTCTCATTTTGGATCATTCCAATGGGTACAGACTATCAGATATTTTACATTCTTTTATTTGTTCATGCAACGATATATATTCCTACAAAAGATTTCTACACAGTCTGTGTATCTTGAACGTTATTCATTCTACTAAAAAAACTCACTTCTAATTATTAATTATTCTTCTGATGTTGACAAAAACAAAAGAAAACAACACGTAGTATACTTCAAGAACTTATAAGAAAGCTGGCCAATGTATACAAAAATTTATAGTGGCAAGATTTGAACTATTAAGCTACAGTGCCTATTGCTGAAATCAATATTTGATGATTATGGAAAAATAACTTTTGAATATAGCTTTATTTGTAATAATCTCAAACAAGAAGAAAAAAAATCATACACAAAATGCCCATCAACAGGTAACTAAACAACATAAAGTAATATATGCCATACAATGGAAAACACTCAGCTCCAAAAAAAAAACTACTAAAGCACCCCAAATTGAATGAATATCAAGTTCATCATGTTGGGTGAAAAAAAGTCAGCCAAAAAAAGAGGGCATATATATTTACATAAAATTCTGGAAGTACAAAGTAATGGAAAGTAACAAAGAGTGATAAATGATTGCCTATAGCGAAAAAAGTTACCTTTAATACATACATTCTATGTAAATGAAAGCTCAATAAGTTGTTAAAGAAAATAGTCTTTAAGTGTTCTCTGTAAATTTGAGAAGAGAGCAACTAGAGGAAAGAGAGCAAAGAGTATTAGTTCTCTAGGGCTATAAAATCCCACAGACTGGGTAGCTTCAACAATAGAAGTGCATTTTCTCATATTTCTGGAGACTAGAAGTCCAAAATCAAGATGTCAGTATGTTTGGTTTCCTTCTGAGGCGTCTCTCTGTGTCTTGCAGATAGCTGCCTTTTCTGTTTTCATGTCTTTGTCTCTTTGTCTGTATTGTCTGTGTTCGTCTCCTCTCCTTATAAGGACACCAGTAATATTGGATTACAGCCCACCCTAAAGACCTCATTGTAACTTAATCACATCTTTAAAGGCCCTATTTCCAGAAACTCATATTCTGGGGTATTAATGTTTAGGGCTTTAACATAAGGATTTTGGAGATGATTCAATTCCTAACAGAGATAATAACTCATGTTTTCTGCTCCCTCCCTATTCCTTTCTCATAAAGAAAACTCCCAAAGAATGATCCTTAAACATCAACCTGAACACCAAGCAGTAAATATTTCTGAACTTCTAAAAATGCCAACCATGTTTACTTTGGAATTAGATGATCAAGTTATCATCAATAATCATATGTCATGTTGAAATGCCTGAATCTATATATCTTCTAAATCACACTTCACTACGCATGCCAAAATCATTGGATTGGACTGATTTATAAATGTTTACCTTCACAGTTTCCTGGCATAGCATCCATCTTATCAACCTGATCAAATAATATATCCCTACAGGGAATTTCCTCTTCTAACCTGCCTCCTCACTCAAATATTTCAGCTAATTTATGCATATTTGCCACTGCCTTGTGTTTCCCTATTCTACCTCATGTGCAACCAGGACATTATCTTATCTGGTATTTCCCTGAGTTTTATAACCTTCTACCTTGCAATACGAAACATGAAACTCTAAATAAGGTCACATTCATAGGTACTAAAATTCCCTTTTATAGTTCCCGTTGCTGAGTCTACCTGCTGCCCTCTGATTCCCACTCTTTTCAAAAGAGAAAATATTCTTGGCTCCTACTTATAGAAGAGGGTAATCAGTGGAAAATCCCCTATTAGGCCACAGTCATTCCTACCAGCGAGAAGACTTAGTAACTGAAGGGGTGCCATGACACAAAAGCCTATGGACACTCAGTCAATCCCTGAAACTGCGCTGTAGGATAAAGTCTGTGAGTCATTTTGTGTTCAGTACGTGTCAGCCTGTCACTTGCCTGACTGACGTATGTCAAGCTGTACTAAGGCCAGAATTCTCTGAGTCCTTTACAGGACCATCCCAGCATGTGTCCCAGAACTGAGTCTTTTCTAAAATATCTCAGGGCCTTAGACAAAGAACAAGAATAAAAGATAGCGGATTAAGAGAGATAAAATATGGCCCATGAATTTTTTTATCCCAGAGATCAAAAGTGCAGAATGAAACTGTTATTCACTGTTCGTCTTGCCATTCAGTACCTCAACAAGTTTTATGCCTCAGTTTCTTCACGTGAGTGGTTAACATTCCTACACAGTATGTCATACAGAACTAATGACGGTAATGACCTGGAATATATGAAAGTTCATTATTAATTATCTATGCATTTCACACACTAGTGAAAATAATAATTATATTCTCTACTAATACCATACAGAATCTCCAAAAGAATTGCAGTTCTTGTAGCCAGAAATTACCAGAGGTAATTTCAGCCTGAAGAAAGTTAGTGCATTAAGCTAGGAGACAAGGGCTGAAATGTATTTTCTTTGTTTTGTTTTGTTTTAATTTTATCTGTAAAATTTGGCTACCCTATCTACCTTTTTGCAGTTCCCAAAATTTTCATAAAATAATTTTGAGCAGATAAGAAAAATTTTATTGTTTATATTTTTATGTAACAATACAGAAAACAATTTCCTGGATGGCATTTTTTTCTCCTATATCAAGGATTTTTTAGCCGTAATCTCTACTTTTTTTCCCCATCTGATATATCAGGTGGTATGAGGATCAGACCAAGAAAACTTAACAGAAATACCTCTGGTAATTCTCCTAGAAGCCCAAGACACCCAAACATTCCCATATTTTATTTCTCTTGTTATGATATTTTTGAGCCTCTATTTTCATATTCACAAGAACAATGCTAATATCAAAATATACCCAAAGCTATCCAAAATTGTAAATTGATAACACATTGTAAAATCATATGATGAGTGAACTGAAGTCTGACACCATTTCACTGATTTATATAGCCGGAAGTCAAGGTAAAGTCCTAGTTCTGAAAATAACTGCTCATCTATAGGAACAGTAATATGAAGCCTAACTAAATATACCAGCTCTGGCATATTTATAAAAGATTAATATGAATGCAAAGGACTATAGTGATAAATACATTTGCAAGAATGTCTAACTTTTAAACATTACTAGTCGAACATGTGATACGTTTTTTTTTTTTTTTTCTTACCAAGTTTTTCCTTGTAAACCTAGTTTCAAGCTCTAAATAAAACTCAGGGATAGAGAAGATCAGCAAATAAGTTTTAAAGAAGACTCTAAGAATTCTATTAGAGCTACATGGTAATTTCAGGATATTTGTATGGTCCATTTAACCTCTTACCCTCCTGGACTATTTCATACCCTTTTCTTTTTTCTTAAATTTAAAATACATTTTGCCTCATTCTGTGCTGATGACATTGATTCCTTTTCCACTTAGGAGATGGAAGGATTCAGAAAAGTGCAATTTTACACTCCAGCATCTATTAGCCTGCATCCATATGCTTGAATAGTCTTCATTTCCCTGTAACCAATGGGCAAAGGAGGGCCAGCCTTTTTCATTCAACAAAGGGCATTGCTTTAGTAATTTCTCCCTCTCCCTCACTATCAATTCTCTCCCCTCCACTGGATCATTCTTGTCAAACACAAACATATTGTAGTATATCCACCTGAAATAACAAGTAATTTACTTTTAAAAATCGAACTCACTATTTTCCTTTTTTTTTTTTTAAGATTTTATTTATTTATTTAAGAGAGAGAGAGATCACAAGTAGGCAGAGAGAGAGGAGGAAGCAGTCTCCCTACCAAGCAGAGAGCCTGATGCGGGCCTCAATCCCAGGACCCTGAGATCATGACCTGAGCTGAAGGAAGAGGCTTTAACCCACTGAGCCACCCAGGCACCCTCTACCTTCCTTTTGAGCTCCTACCTCATTTCTTTCATCTCCTTTACAGCAAAACTCTTCAGCAGCATTGCCTTCTTTACTCTCTCTTCTTCTATTCTTTTTATGTTTTCTTTAACTCACCATAATCATATAATCATATCTTCATTCCCATTATGCCTTTGAAATAAATTTGATACCACCGGCATATTCATTCATTCAATAATGCCTCCAACAAAGATTTTGAGCACCTACTATATGTCATATGTCTTCCAAGGCAATGAGTGGAGAGCCCCAGGATCACATTTTTCTTTCCTTCTACCCTGGGAATAAAATTTTAACTCTCCGTGAGAGAATAGGTGGATATATCTTGGTATACTTTTGGCAGAATTACACAGATGAGCAAATCTTATGCCCCTTAAACATCCTGTTCATCAGAGGAGATGGGAAGCATAGCCAGTCCCAAACAGACGCAGGGTTTCTTGACCAGTGAGTGCATTCAGTTGTGCAGCACTGCTCTTGAACCGGGTCCCTCAGTCACACTCTAAATCTCTATAAATTACACACACATCAAACATACAAAGAATCTCAATGCAGATTTCTTTTAATCAACTTTATCTCCATCACTTCCCCAGACTCCAAGACTGCATGCTTAAATGCTAAACGACTTCTGGACATTGCATGTCTTATGTTATATGACAACCTCCCCCACCCCCAGTTCTTCTTTCAAACACCATGACTATATACACTTCAGATTCCCTGGTGATTATGGCTTTGTTTCTTTTAATGACCTTTTATTACTTTTATTGAAAATTCTTATCAAAAGCTTTTTCAGTGGCTAGTCTAGACAGAGGAAGGAATTTGATAATTCCTGTGGGCACCGAGATGCTGCTTCAGGAAGATATTTATGGTCTTTTTTGAGGACAGACTTGCCTGAGGAATTTGTAAGGTAGAAGATAGAGTGCTGTCTTCCTTTCTGCTTCTCAAAGGGATTGATTTCTCTCAAATAGGGTTTTAAAAATGAAAATCACCTATTGAATCTTTGGTAACACATAATTTGGGTCTTAAATCTCAGATCTTTTTTTTTTAAGGTTTTATTTATTTTTTTGACACAGAGAGAGCACAGGCAGGAGGAGCTGCAGGGTGAGGGGAAAACCAGGCTCCCCACTGATCAGGGAACCTGATGAAGCGTGCTATCCCAGGACCCTCGGATCATGACCTGCACGAAAGGCAGACACTTAACCAACTTAGCCACACAGGCGCCCCTCTCAGATCTTTTATATGATAAACTATAATGATCACTTTTGTATGCTTCCTGCAGTTGATATCACTTTGTAGTTTCAGTGACAGGTGTGATCTGACCTAAGAAAGGCATTATCCTTGACTGTAGCCTAGTCAGGTCAACTGGGTAAGAATAACCTTTCCACCCAGACACCTCAAAGCCTGGTCTAAAGAGCAACCTCTTTTTTAAGATTCCAAATTTAAACCACTTATTGGGCCAACTGGCTGTCTGCAGCTATTAAGAAAAACATAAAGTAAAAGCTGCTCTGGAAAAATAATAATGAAACTAATATATAACATGCAATAAGATGTTACATGAAACAATCACAAAGAATTGCTTTGATTAGAATTGTGAATACAAAAAAATAACAAAACTACAATTACAGAGTTCCTTCTATTGTATAACTTCAGAGCCTCATAACCAACAATAACAACACATTTTCCAGTGAGGTACTTATCTCTAGGCTGACTGCTTATAGGTAGTGTTATCGGTGTTTTTCCATCCTAGTTCTTTTTAACTTCTTCAAATGGAAATAAGTCAAGCATTTTCTATAAAGCAACCTTTAGAAATATTTAAAACAGGTTTTCTCCTCTGCAAAGTAGTAAAAGATTTGAAACTTCTTAGCATACCTCTCACAGTTTATGCTGGCAACAACGCAATTTCAAACAGCAGATGGTAACTTGCATATCACAGATAAGTGGAGGAAAAAAGCTAGTGATAACACCAACTGGGATTGCAGCTCTGGGAAAACCTGTAATTTTCAGTAAAGCCTATAGAGATTGAATGTTTATGAGCAAGGAGGAAAGGAAAAGTGAACGGGAGGCAAAAACTTGAACACCCAAAAGAAAGAGAGAGAGAGAGAGAGAGAGGAAAGGAAAGGTTAATATGGAAGATGGTCGGTGCTTGTTACTCTTCCCTGAGAAGAGAATAAATGGATTTGATAATCTTGTTGCTGCATAATGTGTACATTATCAGAAGAGTGCAGCATGGACACAGAGTTCTGTAATGAGGCAGGGAGAGACCCATCTTGTGTTCACCGCTGAGAATATCTTAACATTTCATTCACTGGACGGCTCCCCTCTGCATATACAATCAAGTCTGTACTCCTCAGCTTAGTTTTCCTTTCTTCTCTGCTGATCTAGTGAGCTGTTTTTTTCTCATATCATCATTAAACAATACCAATTATATAAACTTATTGATAAATATGTCATCTCTGTAGTGTGTGGCTAATGCTATAATTGGCCCAGAGCTTTCACCGAACATCCTCATATATGAATAAGATTTGAAACAAAATATAAAGGCTATAGAGTTTATTATATTTCAGTGCAGTTCAGAATAATCTTCCAGAGATCATTTGATATTTGATGCCCATTTTGTTATTTAATCTGTATGTTTCTTCATCTGCAAACAAGGATAATTATAGGATCTACCACAAAGTTTTATTGTGACTATTTCAGGAGTAAAAAGGGCTGGAAAGAGCAAACACCTTGTTGGTTACTTGGCCTTAGGCTTGGTGTTACCGTGGTAATAGGATTTACTATGTGCAGATAACGCTATAGATCACTATGGAGACTTTTCTTCCTTTAAAGACTTCAGTTTCCCTTCTTCTACCCTCCCAGTGCAGCAGATAATTTTTAAAAATAAGTATAGCTAGCATTTAGGGTTTATCATGTGTCAGGCTCTATTCTGAATGCTTTATAAGTATTCACACATTTCCTTCTCACAAAGAGGCTACCATGAAGATACTGATCCTGATAGTATTCCTATTTTACATGTGAGGAAATGAAGGCACAGAGAAGTGAAAATGGATTTCCTGGGACAGCGTAGTTTAAAAACTGGAGGAGCTCAGCCTCAGACCCAGGCTGTCGGGCTGCCGGGTCCACACCCTTTACCCCTTCTCCACATCACTCTCTATCCTTATTCCACATTACCCAATCACTATGTCTCAGCACTTCATTCTGTCCCTATCAGTTGGCTTCTCCCTGATGCTTGACTTGATGACTTGGCGCAGGCTCGTGTCTTATAATTCTCTCCTTCCTTCCAAGTGTCTTCCATTTCTTCCACTTCACTGACTTTTCACAGGCTTTCCAAACAACCAGGTTTCTTTTATATGTAAAATTAATAAACTTGATGCTTTCATGAATGGCATCATGTCTTGGGATATTTAACTTCTCCCTTTTCTGTTTATACTGAACTTCATGAAGACAAGGATCATGCCGGCAATCAGCGATGAAAACCACATTCTGTTTGCCCCTTCCTTGTCTACTGTCGCCACCCCAGTCGAAGTGCTTTTTGAAAGTCACTGTGAACCAGGGAAATCTAAAGTCCTCTCTTGGTTCCTTCTTACATGATCTTTGGAAAGACAGCCCATAAAAGCAGTTATTCCGGGCAATGAGTGAATGAGGATGAACACCAGGGGAAACGGTATAAAAGACTTCCTTAAAAACATCTGTGTTCTTTGATTTACTTCTATTTATTAGCTCTTCATGAACTACTCATGATTTCCCAGGATTTAAAGGGTTCACACTTTTATATAAATTTTGTCATTATCTTGGGAATAACTATTCATCCCCTATATTTAAAGGCCTTTTTTTTTTTTGTTCATGACTTTGACATTTCCTTAGCATTGTTCTGTTGCCCTAAACTCTAACAATCTTGCAAAAAAACAAAATATCTTTGTAAATAATATAGATAATTAGCATAATAATGTTTGTTGCCATCCATTTATTAAAAGAATTAACCTTTAAGAACTAGTAACACAGGTTGCTATTAAATTGTAATTGCTATTAAACTGTAATAATCACCTATGGACTTCTCAGATAATAACTAATTTAAAAATATTCATGGTTTGATATACTGTATTGTTCAAAAATATACCTATATGTACATATAGACAGAGGTATATAATCAAAATTCTTTTCTACATTCCCTAATAACTTAGGTCCTGAGTTAAATTCTGCATCTATGGAATTGTATTTCTTGATTGAACTGACATTCACGAAATGCCATTTCCTGACTGGATTTTTGGCTCAGATTTTTAAGGACATCTTTGTATCCCTCACAATACATAGCACAATGTCTGATATAACCAGCAAAGAAATTTAATCAATAATCAAAAATATCTAGGGGCACCTGGGTGGCTCAGTCATTAAGCGTCTGCCTTCGGCTCAGGTCATGATCCCGGAGTCCCTGGATGGAGCTGCACATCGGACTCCCTGCTCGGCAGGAAGCCTGCTTCTCCCTCTCTCACTCCCCTTGCTTGTGTTCCCTCTCTAGCTGTGTTTCTCTATGTCAAATAAATAAATAAAATCTTTTAAAAAATAATCAAACATATCTCAACAAATAAAAGTCCAGGGCCAGATGGCTTCCCAGGGGAATTCTACCAGACATTTAAAGAAGAGTTAGTATCTATTCTTCTCAAACTCTTCCAAAAAATAGAAATGGAAGGAAAACTTCCAAACTCATTTTATGTGGCCAGCATTACCTTGATCCCAAAACCAAAGATCTCACTAAATAGAATTGTAGGTCAATGTCCCTGACGAACATGGATGTAAAAATTCTCAGCAAAGTCTTTGCAAATCGAATCCAACAGTACATTAAGAGAGTTATTCACTAAAAGTTATTCACCTATGTGGTTCAGTCAGTTGGGCATCTGACTCTTGATTTTGGCTCAAGTTTTAATCTTGGAGTGATGAGTTCAAGCTCTGCATTGTTTTTCACACTGGTCGTGTACCTTACTTGGAAAAAAAAAAGAGAGAGAGAGAGAGAGATTTACTCACCATGATCAAGAAAGATTTGTTCCTGACCTGCAAGGGTAGTTAAATATTCAAAAATAAATTAATGTGATACACCACATTAATAAAAGAATGGATAAGAACTATATGATCCTTTCAATAGATGCAGTAAAAGCATTTGACAAAAGACAGCATTCATTCTTGATAAAAACCCTCAACAAAGTAGGGATAGATGGAACATACCTCAAAATCATAAAGGCCATATATGAAAGGCCCACAGCTAATATCATCCTCAATGGAGAAAAACTGAGAGCTTTTTCTCTGAGATCAGGAATAAGACAAGGGTATCCACTCTCACCAACATAGTACTGAAAGTCCTAGCCTCAGCAATCAGACAACAAAAAGAAATAAAATACATAGAAATCAGCAAGGAAGAAGTCAAATTTTCACTATTTGTGAATGACAAAATACTCTATGTAGAAAACTGGAAATACTTCACAAAAAAATGAGTAGAACAGATACACAAATTCAGCAATGTTGCAGGATATAAAATCAACATACAGAAATCTGATCCCATTTACAATTGCACCAAAAATCCTAAAATACTTAGTAATAAACCTAACCAGAGATACAAGATTATTGATGAAAGAAATGGAAATGCACACAAAGAAATGGAAAAAAATTCCATGTTCATTGATTAGAAGAATAAATATTGTTAAATTGTCTGTACTACCCAAAGCAATCTACATATTTAATGAAATCCCTATCAAAATAACATCAGTGTTTTTCATGGAGCTAGAACAAATAATCATAAAATTTGTATAAAACCACAAAAGACCCAAGTAGCCAAAATAATCTCAAAAAAGAAAAGCAAATCTGAAGGCATCATAATTCTGGACCTCAAGCTATATAACAAAGCTGTAGTCATTAAGACAGCATAATACTGACACAGAAACAGACACATAGATCAGTGGAACAGAAAAAAAAAACCAGAAATGGAGCCACAAATAATGGTCAACTAATCTTTGACAAAACAGGAATAAATAGACAATGGAAAAAAGACAGTCTCTTCAACAAATCATGTTGGGAAAACTGGAGAGCAATATGCAGAGAATGAAATTGGACCACTTTTCTTATGTCATCCACAAAAATAAATTCAAAATGAATGAAAGAACTAAATGTGAGATAGGGAACCATCAAAATCCTAGAGGAGAACATGGGCAGCAACCTCTTTGACCTGGGCTGTGCAACTTCTTACTAGACACATGTTTGGAAACAAGGGAAACCAAAACAAAAAGAACTGTTGGGATGTCATTTAAAATTTTATGAATCAGAAGCTGACAGCCTAAGCATAATATTTGAAACTCTGTACTTAAATTTTCCATAAAAAGAAATGTTATGAGCTTAGAACAGTTCCTGGCATATGCTAAGCACTCAAGAGATGTCAAGAGATTCAAATACTAGGATGGGTAATTAAATACTCTTTTACTTTAATTATATTTATATAGTTCATATATAAATTTTTCAGATACTCTCAATTTTTTTAAAGACTTCATTTACTTATTCGACAGAGAGAAACACAGCTAGAGAGGGAACACAAGCAGGGGGAGTGAGAGAGGGATAAGCAGGTTTCCTGATGAGCAGGGAGCCCGATGTGGGGCTTGGGATTGTGATATAAACTGAAGGCAGACGCTTAATGACTGAGCCACCCAGGTGCCCCAGATGCTCTCAATTTTTAATATTAGTTAATTTTTTATGAATTATGTATTGAAAATCTAATGTATATGGGTTTCTATGAAAAGGATTGAAAGGTTTATAGCCAGTTCCTGCCAAAACACCATGGTGAATTGTAAAACTATAGTAAGCATTCCAGTCATGGCTAGTTGTAGTATTTTATAAAACAAATTAATTAACTACCCTATAAAAAATTTAACTGTCATTGACTTTTTCTTATTAGATAAAATAGAAAAAACACTTCTTAAAACTTTTAACAGATAGCAATTGTTATTAAAATAACTCTTCAGAGATTTAAAACAAATGTTTTATATAGTTATATATAATATATATGGAAGCAATTTAAATATGATAATAATAATATAGTGTTATTTGCCTTAGAAACAATATTATTAGCCACAACTAAAACAAAAAGCAGCTACCATAATTTCTACTGTTCAGCATTGTAAAATAACTCATATACAAGCCAGTCTTATTCAGTTTCAGGCAGATACTAAGTTCTTTTTTAATTAATTTATTTGAGAGAGAGAGAGAGACAGAGAGTGAGAGAGAGCATGAGTGAGCAGGAGAGGAAAAAGCAGGCTCTCTGGTGAGCAGGGAGCCCGATGTAGGACTCGATCCCAGGACCCTGGGATCATGACCTGAGCCAAAGGTAGATGCTTAACTGACTAAGCCACCCAGGAGCCCTGGTACTAAGTTCTTTATATGAATTTTAGCTTTTAATCTTCACAACAAGCCCAGAATGCAGTTTGAATTATTCTAATTTTTCAAGCAACAGAATTAAGGCTTACAGAATAATATGGTTTATCTCTTTGCCCTTCTCAAACTTCACTAAAATTCAAACAGGCACTAGAGGGAGATAAAAAACAGAAGTATATCTAATATAAGAAATGCCTAAGTAAATGCGACTGCACATTGGTCCATCAGTTTATCAACATCAGTTTCTGTTAGTGAGAGATTTAGGGGAAAGATGTGTGCTAGAATTCTATTTCCCTTCCCACTCCTCCAAAATGAGGAGCTCTTCAAAAGAACTCTAGAGAACCATGACTGGTGTGTACCATCACTTTCAAAAAGAGATTTTGAACAAAAGACTAGATGAAGAGGTCTGAGGAGGCAATATATAAGTTGGTGTGTCTGTATAATTTAATATCACCAGATACTACCTTCACTCCTGCTCCTGCCTCCCTCCAAAATCTTAAAAGCTCTGATTTGTAGCATTTGCCAATTTATGTTATATAAATATTCCCACTTGGTGGATTTCAAGTTACCACCCTGTAGTTACTGAACATAGACTTGGAAATCGATGCAATCTGCTTTCTTGAACTCTAGGAGCCAACTGCATTCCTATAACAAGCATTACCTTGCAAATCAAAGTGCCAGCAGAGGACGCTGTTGGAGGAAAAAGCAGCCCATTGGGAGAAAAAGTCAGCATCCAATATAAAGACCTAAAATTAGGTTACTACTGAATCCATCATATAAGGTCTTTTTTTGCCCCTTCACCAATCCTCTACTATCCAGTACCTGACACTGTGGAGACCAGAAATGTGAGGTAAGAAGTGCCAGAAAGTGAGATAAGATGTGCATCAAAAGAAAACAAAAGAATGAAGTCAATCATGACTTTCTTCCCCGGGGCATCCTGTGACTTGTGTGAGCTGAAGTAGGAGAGAAATTTAAATTGGATAGTGGTCTCAATTTTTATGAGAAAGGCCTACATTTTTTGGTCATCTAAATGTTTTCTAAAAACTATGGAATCTACTCAACTTCATCTAGGAAAAGGGAACCAAAACAAAAAACCCTTTAGGTAGAATCCAAAAGGTAGTGGGGCCCCTAGCTGGCAGAATGTGGGGCTCT
>PITA01029150.1:0-18309 GCA_004023965.1 Spilogale gracilis | reverse complement strand
AGCCAAATCAAGAGTAGGATACTGACTGAGCCACCCAGGCTTAACTGACTGAGCCACCCAGGCATCCCCAGGATTCCTAACTTGTAATGCTGTTTTCTTTCAACCAACACCACAATCCTCTTTGCAATCATTATTTTATTTTATTAAATATTTTATTTATTTATTGACAGAGACACGCTGAGAGAGGCAACACAAGCAGGGGGAGTGCGAGAGGGAGAAGCAGGCTTCCTGCCGAGCAGGGAGCCCCATGCGGGGCTCCATCCCAGAACCGTGGGATCATGATCTGAGCCAAAGGCAGACACTTAACGACTGAGCTGCCCAGGCGCCCCCGGAATCATTATTTTAAATGAAGTCAAGTGCCTAATTTGTGTACTAGACAGATGTGTTACAAATTCATAAGGCATGTATTTTACAGCTAAGATGGAACCTCAGAAATAATACAAGCCAATTCATTTCATCTGAGAAAACCAATGAGTTTGTCCTTCTAAGCATGTTTAGAATTGCCTGCCAGTCAGTTGAACATATAATCAAGAACGTAACTATAAATATAGTCCAGGGGCGCCTGGGTGGCTCAGTTGGTTAAGCAACTGCCTTCGGCTCAGGTCATGTTCCCGGAGACCCGGGATGGAGCCCCACATCGGGCTCCCTGCTCAGCGGGAACCCCGCTTCTCCCTCTCTCACTCCCCCTGCTTGTGTTCCCCTCTCTGGCTGTGTTTCTCTCTGTCAAGTAAATAAATAAAATCTTTATAAATAAATAAAGTCCAGAACTGTAATAATTCTCCTCTAGTTTCAGGCTTAAACCAAATTTCCTGATATCTCAGTCCTGCCCTAGCTTCAGTCTTGCTTTTTAATTTGATCTGTCGGTCTGTCCTGAACTCTGTATGAGTAGTTTTCCCTTGGCCCAAACTACCAAATGGTTTTAAGGATCACAGACATATGGGGAATTAGTTGGTGGGTCAATGGGGTATGCCATATGAGAAAGAAATGAGAGATTGTCAAGAACCCTGAAGGCCCTGAAATTTAACCCTCCTTGCAAGCTAACAAGTTAGCCTGCCACAGTTCCATGGAAGCTCCAGAACACACAAGGCTTCTGGGTCAGAAACAAAAGACCACTTTGCTCACAGCAACAGTGGCAGCAAGAGCATTGGCATTTTCTTGTGCTGGTTTCCTAATATTTCCGATTCCCAAAGGCAATGCAAAGAGGACCAATGAACACTTGTACACACAGTGAGGTTCACTGCAAGAGAGGAACCCAAAGGCTTAGGGAACCAGATTTAAATAATGGACAGTAAGCATGCCTATACTGTGTTCTGAGAAAGATATTATCTTAAAAAAGATAGTCTGAACCAAAGGTCATTCCATGACTCTGCTCATAAGGCATGCAGAAATGTGATAGACCCATTGAGAATTGTCTCTCAACAAGTGGTAAGTACAAAGATGGAAAGTGAGCTCACAGTCCTCCAGTCACATCAGAAGACAAAGGATGGGGAAGGTGGGGACATGGAAGGGTACGTTAATCAATCCTGTCCTTTCTGTATCAGTTCTTACTCGTGGTGAGTTACAGCCAGAGCATGTGGAGACTCGTTGTGGAGTTTGGCCTGTGTCTCCTGTTTTGATGTATGTAACCCTCAGTTCACTGCCTTGACAGGGTTTAGATGAATCAGATCATTTCTTCGCACTGCTGTTAGAGTATCTCTAGGAGCTCAAAAACTCCACAGAAGAGAGAAGAATGCAGCCTTCCAAACATTATCTAG
This sequence comes from Spilogale gracilis, assembly GCA_004023965.1. Classification (NCBI taxonomy): domain Eukaryota; kingdom Metazoa; phylum Chordata; class Mammalia; order Carnivora; family Mephitidae; genus Spilogale; species Spilogale gracilis. The sequence continues at coordinate 16,555 of PITA01029150.1, read as the reverse complement.
TTCTTGGAGATAGTGTTTGCTGTGAGAACCCATGGTGGACTCATTGCGAGTACGTGAGGGGGGTAAGAGGAGGTGCAGGTTTTGGACCCCTCCTTTGTATCATATCCATCAATACCTATAATAAATGTGATAAGAGGTGCTCACCACCACTGTGATACAGTCCACAAGACCCTTGACCTGGTCTAGCCTCTCATTTGAAACCACAGCTAGAGGGGACCCAAAGTCAGGCTTTATTTATTACCTGCGCTCCATATTTGAGGCAGCTGTTTTGTATCTATAACTAAGATCCAGAATCCAAGCTTCTGGCTGAAGACCTCAAGGCTATTAATTTTGTTCCTTTGCCTAGAGGAGGATGGATTCCTAGACTGAAGGAAGGACAAAGCTGTTCAGGACAGGAGCTCATATACTGCCAGAACCACATCAGGACCTGGGATATGGTCCACGGAGGGATTCTACAGCATTCCACTGGTCCTCGGGCTCTTTGCAACCACGTGAGACGGGAGTTAGCCAATCAACTGGAAATAGGCAGTGAGAACCTGGCTGGTGAGTCACTGACCACACCCTCTATCTAGGGGCAAAGGGTAAAAATTATGTCAAGAAACTAGGCAAAGCCCAACACTGCCCAATATGGGGCAAAGGCCATTCAGGTGGGTTGGCCCTACAGAGTGATTCTCAAAGTGTGATAGAGGGACCATAGATAATCCAGCTGAAATGGTGGGCTGCTCTAAATATAATGTATTATAAATATAATTTAGAGTAGGCCATCCAAAGTGGCCCTCCCATCTCATTAGAGAATATTCCTTAAAATTTAGGAGGTAGGGGGCCCCTGGGTGGCTTAGCAGGTAAGCAAGCATCTGACTTTGGCTCAGGTCATGATTATGGGGTCCTAGAATCGAGCCCCGCATGGAGCCCAAAGTTGGGCTCCTCTCTCAGTGGGGAGTCTGCTTGTCCCTCTCCCTCTCCTTCTCCTTCTGCCCCTCCGCCTGCTCATCCTCTCTTTGTTTCTCTCTCAAATAAATAAATAAAATCTTTAAAAAAAAGAATTAGGAAGTAGAAGAAGATAAATTAGAGGGTCCACAGGGTCTTTTGCACTGTTCAAGTAATCCACAGACTATAGCTTTTTTTTTTCTTTAAAGATTTTTTATTTATTTGACAGAGAGAAACACAGCCAGAGAGGGAACACAAGCAGGGGGAGTGAGAGAGGGAGAAGCAGGCTTCCCGCAAGCAGGGAGCCCGATGTGGGGCTCAATCCCGGGTCTCTAGGATCATGACCTGAGCCGAAGGTAGTCGCTCAACCAACTGAGCCACCCAGGCACCCCAGACTATAGCTTTTATACAGTTCCTTGAAGCCACTGTGAAGAATTTTAGCTCATGAAGATATCCCCAAAGAGCCGTAGCTCCTTCGGGAAGCTATATACTGCCACTGTATACAGTCCCTTGTTGTAATCTCTAGATATTACCCCATCCAGGAGAGGAGGACTTGCTCCTTCCGGTAAGAAGTCATGAGACCCAAAGTAATCTCATGAGTGTCTAGCAACTTCTTGGCCTGAGACCTCAAATGACACCACCCACATTAATGCTAGGACTAATGTCCTAGGCCAATACATATTACTGGCAGATGATTGTGTAAGGGCTTCCTCCCCGATATGCAGTAATCTCAACCTTTGTGCTGTGCACACCAATACAGAGTCACCTGTCTCACACAGGAAAAGCAACCTGTGCAGGCTGATTGAATTCCGGCGTTGCTAGCCAGCCCGGAGCCCAGAAATGCTGTGCCCATTGCCTTGACTCTTGTGCTTGTGTTTTTCTCTTCATTGTGAAAAGAAAAGGTCCTTTACAAGCTCCAGGTGGTGGTATAGCCTTGCTGGGGGACTGTGGCCATCCAACGCACAGAGTTTCCACAACAGCTTTTGACAATGAACTCTGGCTTACTTTTGTTAGCCACTTCTACACTCAGCCTCCACATTGTGGCCTGCTAGCATCAATAGTTAGCAAGTGGGGCACCTGGGTGGCTCAGTGGGTTGGGCTTCTGCCTTCAGCTCAGATCATGATCTCAAGGGCCTGGGATTGAGGCCTGCATCCGGCTCTCTGCTCAGCAGGGAGCCTGCTTCCTCCTCTCTGCCTGCCTCTCTGCCTATTTCTGATCTCTCTCTCTCTTTGTCAAATAAATAAATAAAATCTTTAAAAAAAAGATTTATTAAAAAAAGAATTAGCAAATCTGAGAATAAGCTCCAAGTAGTTTGTGGATTACAGTCATTCCTGAGCCGGGGGACTATTGAAGTCCAAGGCACTGAGTTTCTAGTGGCCATAACTCATCATGGGACTTTGGCTGGCTCCGGCCAGCCTTCCTTTCCAACTCACGGTCTGAAAACTGGGGCTCCTGATACACAGTGTAGCACATGCGTCTAATACACGAAGCAAACACTTCCCAGAAAACACTATGTTTAGAAAATGCCACTGTGTTTGTTTTCTGTGGCTATTGTAACAAATTACCACAAAATTGGTACCTTAAAACAACACAGGCTTTTTTACCTTATAGCCTGAAACTATAAGGTAAAAGGTGCTTGTAGAGCTGCGACCCTCTCTTGAGCTTCTAGGAGACGATCTGTTGCCTTGCCTTTTCCAGCTTCTAGAAGCCACCTGTAGTTGTTGGCTCATGACCCCTTTTCTCCAGGTTCAAAGCCCACAGTGACCTCCCTCTGGCCATGGTCGTGTCTTCCTCTTCTGCCTCCCTCTTCTTCTAAGGATCCCTGTGATCATACTGGCCCATCCTGACAATCCCGCATCATCTCCTTATATTCAGATCAGCTAATTAGGAAACTTAATTCTCTTTCAACTTTAACTCCTCTTTGTCATGTAACCTAATATATTTGCAGGTTCTGGGGGTTGGGACATGGGCATTTTGGGGAGGACTATTATTCTGCCTACCAAGTCCCTTCCTGAATTATATTTGGACCATCACAGGTGAGTTGAATGTAAGGATTCACTCAGTGTCTATCTTCCCACGTGGCCTGTGGAGAGGGGGCAAAGCTTTTCACTTGCCCTATGTTGTAAATGTATGATCTATAGCTGATTTGATTCTCCCCATGAGCTGATGGTTGAGTGGGGGGATCTGTAACAGAAAGTCCAATTTGGGGGTCTTGGTGACATGTGATATCCATATAGAATCCTTTTTGTTGGCAAATGATTTACTTATTTAACTGACACGTAACATATATATCACAGCTTTAGAACTAATTCATTCTTTTTTTTTTAAAGATTTTTTTTTAAAGATTTTATTTATTTATTTGACAGAGAGAGAGAGATCACATGTAGGCAGAGAGGCAGGCAGAGAGAGAGGGGGAAGCAGGCTCCCCGCTAAGCAGAGAGTCCGATGCGGGCCTGGATCCCAGGACCCTGAGATCATGAGCCGAAGGCAAAGGCTTTAACCCACTGAGCCACCCAGGCGCCCTAGAACTAATTCATTCTTGCCACAATCTTATCAAGTCTGTAATATTGTTATCATCATCCTCATTTTGCAGATAAGGAAACTGAGGCACAGAAAGCCTAAGTAACTTGTTCAAGGTCAGACAGGTAGTATGTGGCAGAGGTGGGACTTGAATCCAGGCAGCGTGTGGACAGTCCAGAACCCTTGTCCCTGACCACCGTGCTAAGCCATCTTGTCCTTTTGGTTTCTGCCTGTCCCCCAGGCCCCTGCTGCTACCAGCTCTGGTAGGTGGATGGGTGGTCCATTCCTCAGCAACACCCCTTCCCACCTCCCAGCACTGGCTTCTCCCCTTTGCAACTTGGAGCTCTTTTTCCACTCTGTTCTCTGTGGTGCAGACCCCTAATCCTCCCCTGAGCTTGCTGCAGTTTGCCTTTTCCCTCCAGCTCAGTCACCCACCAGGCCACTTGCTCTTAGGGTGATGTTCATGCCCTGTGGGACCCACGGGGACTCAGGAAAGCGGTGCCTCAGAGCCTTTCTGCTCACCCAAGCTTGATCACTAGGTCACTTTGACATGGTGGCCCCTAGTTTGGTATAAAACCACCTTTGGGGGTGCTGGGGTGGCTCAGTCAGTTAAGCATCCAATTTCAGCTCAGGTCTTGATGCCAGGGTCCTGGGATCGAGCCCCACATTGGCAGGCTCCCTGCTCAGTGGGGGAGTCTGCTTGTCCCTCTGCCCCTCAGCCTTCTCTCTTACTGTCTCTTACTCTCTTTCTCTCAAATAAATAAATAAAATCTTAACAAACAAACAAACACCTTCAAGGCAGATTCCTCTCAGAATCCCAGGGGGAAGCTGGGTGAAGGCTCCAGGTGAACTCTCAGTAACAATCAGTAGGTGATGCAGCTTTCCTGCTCTCACTGAAGACCTGAAGAGGAGGACAAAGCGTGACACACTTTTTTTTTTAATAATTTTTTTTAAAAGATTTCATTTATTTGACAGAGAGAAACACACCTAGAGAGGGAACATAAGCAAGGGAGTGAGAGAGGGAGAAGCAGGCTTCCCGCTGAGCAGGGAGTCGGATGCAGGACTCCATCTAGGGACTCCAGGATCATGACCTGAGCTGAAGGCAAATTCTTAAGGGCTGAGCCACCCGGGCGCCTGTATGGCACACATCTGACCCTCCTCTCTCTCTTCTTTCTCTTTCCCACTATCTGGCTGGCCAGAAAAGGGGTGACTACTCTTTCTCTGCCTTAGAACTGGCCTAACAGTCCTGGGGGGCAGGGTCCAGTACTTTGTTCAGAGAGGAGTCAAGGAGCTGGTGCTTTAGACTTGGCCTTGATTAAATCAAGGGAGGAAAACTTGGAAGGACTTGGAAAATCTCTTAAGTCCCAGCTAGTTTCTTCAACTACACAAGGCGACAACACTTAGAGACAAGCCCATCATAAGCCCCCAGTGTTTGGGGGTATTTACTATTCTCTAATCCTACAACTTTCACACTTCTTGGCGTGCATGTAGGAAATATGTTTTGCACTGTGACTCATACAAATGTAAACATATATTATCAACAACCAAACTTAAAGTGACACAGATAATACTTACTACTTAATACAATGCATCTGATCATTTTTAATACATGCTTTTTTATGTCTTTTTTTTTTTTTTTTAAGAAAAAGAAAAACCCTGGTGGTGACCTGTCACTCCTATCCCTAGCCCAACTTACTTGCTCGCTTCTCTGGGTTCCAAGGTGCCCTATGTAAAGCTCCATTGTAACATTTCGCAGGTCACATTGTAATTTACATCCCTTTCTCTCCCACTAGAGAGAGACTTTATGTCCTTTTCATCTTGGCTTCCCCAGCCCAGCTACCAGCATACATTTAATAAGTGTTAATCGAAGGGGTAGAATGAAAGAAGGCCAGTGTTTTTCTCTTTTCACACCAGGCATCACCTCATTCTGGGGCTGGAGAGCTTGGACCCTGTCAGTTAGAGACCTGGGCTCAGGGCGGGATTCCTGGGCAAATTAGTTCATACACCTCCTGCAGAATGGACTGTAATGTGCAAAGAAGGAAGACCAGAGACTTCATTCTCCTCCTTGGATTTTTTTCCTTAGGTTGACCTGTTTGCGTCCCGGTGCCAGAATGCCTTCATGTCCTGCTCCACAGAAACTAAAGGCTGCCAGACTGACTGTGGGGACGCAAGATCCAGGGCACTTGGCATGTTTGCAAAGCCAGACTCTAGGAAATATTTTCATTGCTGAACACATTGGATGCGGTTTAGGTGGCAAAGCAAATGACCTAACAAGGAATATATGTGCTGAGCCTAGTTCCTGTTAAATTAATAGATTCACGTTCTGGCACATCCACGACCTCACAAGTCATAGCAACCGGATGACGGCATGGCAACACAGTGGCTGTGGCCACGGCACATGAGAAAAATCAGAGCCTGTTGTCTCCGGAGAGAAAACACAAGAGGGCTCTATGACTGCCAGCTTGTCCAGGGTTGGCTGAGGGGAGGGAAGAGACGCCTGCCCTAGTTAGGGATGAAGGAGTATAACATCTCCCCTGCTTCCGCAAACTTTGTTTTGTGTTTTCAAAGTGAATAATTTGCTCTAGTCAGGGAGGAAATGATGTTGAGAGAAAGATACCATCACGTGGACAGACTGTTCTTGTGGCCCTAGAAGGAGTGTGGAGGCGATTCTTATCAGAAATTGTCCACCACCTGCTCTTCAGCGGCGGGCCCCGGAGCCTTTCCTTCTAGTTTTAGACCTGCACTGAATTCACCATCTCTTCTGGCTGCCAGGCTTGAAAGCCCTTCTTTCCAGCTCTCCTCCGGGACCAAGGCCTGACCCCACCACTCCCTGGGGTGCCAAAGCCTCAAGAGCAGGGTCGCTGCTCTGAGGAAGAGGGAGAGGACACCAGGATAGATGTCAATTCTTATGAAACAAACACATCTGCCCATACTCTCAGATGGGTGACACCCAGCCCCATCACGCCCTCTGCGCTGGTTTAAATACAAGGATGACCCTGGCTCTTCAAAAAGGGTGAGGGCTGGGCCTTCTGTTCCTAGGATTCACGTGTTCCCTTGGATCCAGTCCAGGCCTCTGCTTCTTCCTCCGTGTTCTGCTTTCCAGGTAAGGGACCAGAAAGCTGCGTGGGGTTGTCACTGGGCTCACATTGACTTCTTTTTTGGCCCGTGCATTAGTTACCCACGGCTCTGCAACAAATGACTATAAAACCCTGCACCTTAAAGCAACAAACAGGTATTAATTTACAGTTTCTGTGGGTCAGGAATCTGGGCAGCTTAGCTGGAAGCTTTTGCCTCAAGGGCTCTCTTGCAGCAGCTGTTGGTTGGGGTTGCAGGTCTCATCTGAAGCCCCGTTAGCATAGGGGGAGGGGGCAGCATCCCAAGCTAACTAACAGTGGTTGTTGGCAGACCCCACTCCCTCTCCACAAGACATGGCAGCTGGCTTCTCCACGGGAGTGATCCAAGAGAGAGCAAGAGAGAGAGAAAGAGCACCCAAGATGGAAACCACAGTTGTTTTTATAACCTAATCTCAGCAGAGATATCACATGGTCCTGGCCATATACTGTTTGTTGGAATGGAGTCCATCAGTCCAGCCCACCCTAAGAAGACAGGGTTGCACAAGGGTGTGGATACCAGGAGGCAGGGATCATCAGCGGGAGGATTTTCTTTGAGACCACCTACCACAGCTTCTGCGCCGCGGTTCTCCAGCTAATGCCACTCTGTACAGAGAAGAAGCAATGCATGTGTGTGCATATATAAGTGTCAGGCCTTCACATATTTACACCATCTGCTAATTATTCCTGGGCATGCAGAAATCCTGAATATTCATGAGACTGTGACTGAGAATTCAGCATCGCAATACTGAACAAAGAAATATTCTGCTCTTGTCCTAGCAAATACGGAGCATCACGTGATTGTTTTTAGACGTCTGGGTGACATATTGTCTTTACTCCCCTTGACTGTATCATTGCATTGCTTGCTGGAAGCAGAATGCACGAAGGAATTACTTCTATCTATCCCAAAGCTGAAGTAGGCAATCCCTCTCACTCCCACCCCTGCAAGAGTACGATGCAATAAAAATTTCAGAAAATTCTAATTATTAAGAGTTTAATCATGCATGTATACTTCTCAAAGCAGCATTATTTTTCTTACATAGTACATTTTGTATTTATAATGTGCCATTAATAATGTCTGGATAGAAGTCAGAACTAGCACATAAGGGCTGCAGTGTGGGGGATTTCATGTTGCTAGGAGAGCTTCATCTGCATACTCCCCTTTTTTTTTAAAGATTGTATTTATTTATTTGTCAGAGACAGGGAGAGCACAAGCAGGGAGGGGCAGGCAGAAGGAGAAGCAGGCCCTCTGCTGAGCAAGGAGCCCAATGTAGGACTCAATCTCAGGACCCTGAGATCTTAGGACCCTAAACAAAGGTATGGACACTTAACCGAATGAGCCACCCAGGCGTCCCTGCACACTCCTCATCTTTTTTTTTTAAGAATTTTTAATTTATTTATTTGACAGAAAGAGATCACAAGTAGGCAGAGAGGCAGGCAGAGAAAGCCAGGAAACAGGCTCCCTGCCGAGCAGAGAGCCATGATCCCAGGACCCTGAGATCAGGCAGAAGTTTTAATCCACTGAGCCACCCAGGTGCCCCACACTCCTCATCTTTGGGTGAATCTGTATTTGTGGCTTCCCACTAGGTTAATTAAGGCAGACCTGGGGATCATTTCCCAGATGTCACTTTCCATCAATTTCACATCTATCTTTTTGGACAAAGCCTTCACTCTGTGGAAAAAGATAAAAGCATTAGAACAGGAGGTTCTGTTACCCCGCCTAAGTGCTAGTAGAAACAGTTATTTGGGGAGAAAAGGAAAATTGTTGGGCCCTAACGGATGCTTTTGAACCACCTTTAAAAAGCTCCCTGTTTTCCACAACAAGCTACAAAGAAGCTAATGTTTCTATTATGAAAGCCCTCCACTGCAGTTTCAAATGTCTGCTTTTTTTTTTTTTTTTTTAAACCGCAGCAAAGGCTAACACCGTTTTCTCCCCAGCTTTACCGGAGAGAATTCTTCGCTAAAGACTCCTGTTTAACTACTTTGTTGCTATTTATCAGAAACCAAAAAGGTGGTGTTTTGTTGCAGTTTTGAATATGGTGAGCGAATTTATTTTGGGTAAGGATAAATTTCAAAATTACTATTGCCTGAAGCTCCTCTTCTCAGGACTCCACCCTACCCTCTAAGTCACTTTTGGCCCGCGATGAAACACGGAATGCATCAGGCCCCAAAGAGATCTTCTGAGAGTTGAGAGTAAGGGAAGAGGTGGAAATTGCGGGGGAGGATGAGAACAGAAACCATTCTGCAGCGCCAAACTTGGACGCTGGAACAGCCCCCCTGAAGTGTGATAAATGGTAAACGTCCTGCGCACTTACAACCAGTGGAAATGACGGAGGACAAGCGTGCAGACCTTTGGAGGGAAGGTGGGAGAGGAAACCCGGGTTTTAAGGCCCAGCTTAGGCATTATTTGGCAAAATAGAGCGCTTCGCTTTATGACTTGACCTTCTAGCCTCAACGCGAAACTGGAAAACTTTCTCTTACTCCTCCCCCTCCCTTTTGTTTGTGGGGTGGGTGTGTTTCCCCTGGAACCCCCAGCTCTCTGGGGTTCCTGAACCCCAACACCATCTTCCAGATCCTGCTTTGGGAATACAGGTTCGGTTGCATTTCTTCCTTGCGGAAACAACCGGGAGGGGTGCAGGCTCGGCGATCGACCCTGCGCAGCCCCCCCGCAGCTGTGTGCGCGGAGCCAAGGAGTCCGCGCCGCCGCAGCAACCGAGGCGCGCACAGCCGGGGGCGAGGGCTGGCGGCTGCAGGGCCCGGCGCGCCACCGCGTGAGCTGCTGGGTCACACGCCGGGCTGCGCCGCCTGCTCCGCGAGGAAGTGACGACTGCGCCGTCCCGAGAGCAACAAAGTTTGAGTCTGCGGGCCGCCCTCGCCTGCGCCCCGCGCCCCTCCGAGCTGCCCCGGGATCCAGCGTGCAGGTGAGCCTCGGGCTGTGCACCCCTTCTGCCGCCGTGGAGTTCGGAAACCGAGCCGGGGGCCGGGGCTTGGTCCCGCAGGCGGGGTTGGGCCGGCCGCGCTGGGCGCGGGGGTGCAGGCGGCGCGGCACCGCGGGGCGTGTGTGTGTGTGTGTGTGTGTGTGTGTGTGTGTGTGTGTGTATGGGGGCGCTCGGCGGCCGGGATCCGGGCGCGGGGGTGCAGGCGGCGCGGCACCGCGGGGCGTGTGTGTGTGTGTGTGTGTGTGTGTGTGTGTGTATGGGGGCGCTCGGCGGCCGGGATCCGGGCCCCAGGCTACTCCCCTGCCGTCGCCTGTTTGCCACAGGGATGAAAACAGCGGGGGCTGCAGCCGGGCCTCTCCAGGCGCAGGTTGCGAGAGAAGGGGTGCAGGGAGGGGCTGCCCGCGGCCTGCGTGCGGGGCTAGTCCTCCTCCCGGCGTCCGGCATTTCCACAGGCTGCGCGCAGCCACCACCACCACCCCCAGCCCCAAGCCCTGCCCGGTGCTTCCCAGGGAAACGTGCTCTTCCTCTTTGCAGTCCTCGGTGAGGTTGCAGGAAGGAAGTTAAAGGAACTTTCCCCCAACTTTTCTTCGCTCGGCCGTCCAGTGACGAAGAGCAGGGCAAATCGGACGTTTGGGAAAACAATCCAACACATTTCCCAAAAGCAAAACCAGAATGGCCCCCAAGCCCCCTTTCAACAGATCCCTCCCGACTCCCTCCACCTTTCCTCCTCCCACACCACGTCCCGAACCTGACAGTAATCCCTAAGGCCTAACACTTTGCAATTTAGCCATAAAAACTGTCAGCACACCCACGTACATATGTGAGTGTTTTCTATATAAAACTCCGAAACCCGCTTCCAGTGCACTCTCTCTCTTCTGTTTTCTAAAACTGCTAGGGCTGCAGAATTGTGCTTGCGAACTTTGCTGGTGGTTCCCGCCGCCCTCGGTCGCCTCGTGGCGCGGGGCTTTTTAAAGACCAGCTGAGAAGTTTAGACATCTCGGCAGAGTAACTCGGGGCTGGCAGGCCGGACCGGGCGGGGGGCGTTGGAGCTCCCAGGCTTGGAGACTGCGAGCGGAGCCGCTGCGACTGGGCAGCGGCGGGACCCGTCGGGATACTGGAATGCCCGTCGGTGCAGTGGAGACTCCCGACGTGGGACGTCCAGAGGTTGAATGGTGCTGTTCCTAGCAGCAGCTTCCTGCCGGCCTGTAATTACAGCGTGATTGCACAGTCAGGCATTGTTGGCGTGGATGTTTATACACAGGCTATTGTGCAAGACCGTGGTGGCTTCGAACAAAACACAGATTTGCATTGCAAATGCCCAGGACAGATCTGGGCTTGAGCTGCAAGTCACCAAGTTCTTTCTGGCCTTTCACCTCAGCTAGGTGATTTATTTCCTGGCCTCTCCCTTAACCTCAGACTGCTTGCCAAACACCAGAGAAGTGAAGTAGACCCAGGAGGGCAAGATCCCTCCACTCCCATCTTAGGCAGCCTGAAAACTATCCCAGGGACTGTACCCTTATTTGTGTCTGTAGAAAATGTGGGATGACGTCAGCAGGAAAAGGAGAGGGGAGATGGCTATCAACCTCCCTAAACGGGAAAGCAGTTTGAATTAGCAAAATTGCACGGTGGCTGGAGTAGGGCCGGGTTGCAAAGAGGACACGTCAGACTTGTGTGACTGAGCTGGCGAGATAGACTTTGAGCCTTGAAGTGTCAGCTCAGAAACTTAGTAGGTGGATCCTAATTCCTTTATTGTGTTCTGGGCAAAGGGAAAAGTGCTGGGGCTTGGAGACTGGGTGTCTGTGATGGTGTCTGGGGTGGGCAGGATGGGGGTGGAGGTGGGGAGTGACCCCCCCCCAGGTGTGACTCAAGTACCCTTTGTCCAGAAGCGCCCCAGGCCCATCCTGCACCAGGCCTGCAGCACAGAGAAGGGTAGGGGTCCTCATACCCGCTGAGCTTCTGTGCTGCTGGGAGAGAGCCAAGCCTGCAAGTGTGGAAAGAAGGCGAACAGGTTCTCCTCCAGGGCCTCCAATGTGGCTAACGGTAGTCTGTAGTGGTAGTCAAGGGATTTAAAACACAATTGGAAAGCATCTACAGAATACAGGCAGGGCCCTCCTGCTCCCACCCGATGCCTCCACCCGTTCTCTCCTACTAGAGACAGAGTGGCTTAGGTGGAAGATTCTCAAGAGACAGCACTAAGCCCTGCACCACAGGGCTGCTGTGAGACTTCATGGCACCCTCCCACAGTGCTTGGGCAGCCTCTCTGCTCAGAGTGGCAGGAACAGAGAGCCCTGGCACCCTGCAGCTCCCCATGCCTGGCCTTCTCCCCAACCCAGTAACTGAGTTTCACCTGGAAGAAAAAAATGCCATTTTGCAGGCCTGTGCCAACTGTGTGTCATCGGCACAGTGACAGTTTGCCAAAGCAAAACATTAGGGCATAGTCCCTGGCAGTCACCTATGCACTTCTAGAGACTCGAAGAAAAACACGTGAAATCAGCACATGTCTAGGAAGTCTGGGATATACAGCCGCAGTTGCCATAGGGGAATAGGGTTTAGAGCAAAAACACCACTATGGTAGGAGTTCCTGAGCTGCACAACCTCCTGTTCCAAGTACATTTGAACTTGACTGTCAAGGTTCTCCTGACCTGGTTGCTTTTGTAAGGACCTACTGGTGCCCAGCCCTAGCCTTGGGAGCAGAGGAGGGGAGCATTTCCTTAATGACCTCAAAGAAAACACAGCTTTGAGTCTACATACTTTGCGTTAATTTCGAACCCACAGAGTCTCCAGGTGTGGAAAGGCCTTCCAACTGTGTAGTCCGGAGAACAGAGGAGAGGGACCCCTTCCTTGTAAAGGCCCCAGAAAGAAGGAAGGAGATTCCCTGGAGTTGTGGCCCCACCAGGAGCTGTTGCCTGTCCACATCTTCAGTTCAGCCTGGCTAATTTTTGTGCCTAACTCAGGCCTTTCTCTTGGCTTGCCTAGTTTTGTCTTGGAGTTCAGAGAGCTCTGCTCTGCAGCTGTACCCAGCCCAGGGTGAGACCGGAAACAGTTCTGACTTGCTCTCCCACCTCACATAAATGATCTGTGGCCCGAAGTTGCTGCCCACTTTATGGCCCTCGAGCAACCCTCCTGCCCCGCCGTGCACCACTAGGAACAATATTGAAAAAGCACTGATTGAGAACCTGAAAGTTTACAGATCATTTTGTTTCAAGAGGAGAAACCCTTGGAGATGACTAGCAAACTCAGCAAGGCTGTCAAAAGCCCCAGAGTGCCACTGAGAGAGGTGGATGGAGCCCCCTGCAAGACCGTGGTCTCCAAATGAAGGCCTTTTACGCTCCCCAGGCCCGGTAGTTACAGCTTTGTTCATCCACCTCCTCCCAGCTGCCTCACTCCCTACACCACAATTCAGTGTTGTGGTTTTTTTTAATCTTTTTTTCTTTTTAAAGATTTTATTTATTTATTTTGAGAGAGAGAGAGAGAGATATCACAGGCAGGCAGAGAGGCAGGCAGAGAGAGAGAGAGAGAGAGGAGGAAACAGGCTCTCTGGACATGGGCCTCGATCCCAGGACCCTGAGATCGTGACCTGAGCCAAAGGCAGAGGCTTAACCCACCGAGCCACCCAGGCGCCCAATAATTCAGTGTTTTGACATCACTTATAACCCCCCAGAAAGGAGGCAGAACACCCCCAGCTGAAAGAGGGCATGCCAGGCTCTGAAGAAAGTGCTGCAGTTTTCCAGATGCCTGGCGGTTCTGTGCTGCGCGTTTGTTTCCTTCTTTACAATGTTCTCCCCTTCATTTCTCACACTCCTGAAGCATCTCTTTGTGGGACCCTTAAACCATTTTTTTTCTGCGTCTGCATGACACAGGGCTTTGCTTTAGGACTTTCTGTATGGAGTGCTACTTGAAATATTCACAGGACTTTGCATAAGCCTGGGATAAAGGGCTCTCTGTAATGTCACTTAAAATGCCTGGTTGCAAGGGTCACCCTCTTGCTCAGCAACCTTCAGTGGCTCCCTGCTGTCTGCACAGTAAGGATCAAACTTCTAGGCCAGCGGTCAGGGCCTTCCACACAGGGGTCTGGCCTCCGCTGCTCTCCTGCCCTCACCCTCTTCATGACCCAGTGACCCACTCTGTCTGTTGGTTGAAATCGCCAGTGGCAAGCTTTCCTACCTCTCCTGCTTCCCCAGAAGCCTGGAATGCCTTTTTCTTCTGTTCTACTTGGCTGGGTCTTGCTTTCCCTCCAGCCCTGTTCATGTCACCCTCTTTAAGAACTTTCCCTGTCCCATCCTGTGCTAACATTCACCTGGGCTCTGTACTGAAGAAAACCTAAAATCCTGGACTAAAGGATTTTTTTTTTTTTTGACCAAAGGATTTTTAACATTTCCCTTGGGGTTCAATCATACACTTCATTCAGCTGCTTCTTTAAAAAAAAAAAGATTTTAGGGACGCCTGGGTGGCTCAGTCGTTAAGCGTCAGCCTTCGGCTCAGGTCATGATCCTTGAGTCCTGGGTTCAGGCCCCACATCAGGCTCACTGCTCAATGGGAAGCCTGCTTCTCCCTCTCCCACTCCCCCTGCTTGTGTTCCCTCTCTCACTGTGTTTCTCTCTGTCAAATAAATAAATAAATAAATAAATAAATAAATAACATCTTTTTTAAAAAAAGAAGGACGCCTGGGTGGCTCAGTGGGTTAAAGCCTCTGCTCCAGCTCAGGTCATGATCTCAGGGTCCTGGGATCGAGGCTCACGTCGGGCTCTCTGCTCAGCAGGGAGCCTGTTTCCTTTGCTCTCTCTGCCTGCCTCTCTGTCTACCTGTGATCTCTCTGTCAAGTAAATAAATAAAATCTTAAAAAAAAAAGATTTTATTTATTTATCTGAGAGAAGAGAGTGGGAGTATGAGGTAGGGGAGGAACCGAGGGAGAGAGATAAACAGACTCCGTGCTGAGTGTGGGCTCTATCTCAGGACCCTGACACTGTGACCTAAGCAGAAATCAAAAGTCAGACACTCAACCGACTGAGCCATCCAGGCACCCCACCTTCATCCGGCTTCTTTTTTTTTTTTTCTTCTTTTTAAAGATTTTATTTATTTGACAGAGAGAAACACAGGCAGAGAGGGAACACAAGCAGGGGGAGTGAGAGAGGGAGAAGCAGGCTTCCCGCCGAGCAGGGAGCCCCATCTCTGGGATCATGACCTGAGCTGAAGGCAGTCGTTCAACCAACTGAGCCACTCAGGCGCCCCCATCCAGCTTCTTAATATGCCTTTGGGTGGACCACTGTTACCATTTTTCAACTAAACCGGAAGTCCCTGTTTTAAGTGTATTTGTGGCCCCTAAATCTTAGCGAGTCCCAGTAAGTATTTGGTGGTGATGAAGATGGTGGCGACAATGACGACGACGATGATAATAAAATGGCAATAGCTGTCCTATACTGTGTGCTTTGTGTAGAGACACACCTGGCCACGCCAAGCAGCAAGGAGCAGGGTTCCTGGTCTGTGTTCTGTACATTCACCCAGGCTTCCCTCCTCCCTCCGATTAGCCTCTCTGGCGCCTCCTGGCTTTGCACTTCATGGTTCTGTTCCATTTCCAGCATCTCTTCCCCAGGGGCACCAGATGGTATCTGTCCAGCTTCCACACTGGCTCCTCCTTGTCCTGATTTGAGTCTAGTTGACCTGCCCCGCAGTGTCCTGTGCCTGAGCACCAGCTCTCCGGGGAGAGCCTTTGTCATCTGTGTTGGCTTGTCCTTCCAAGGGAACCAGTCTGATAGGAAGTAGGGCCAGCTCTCAGGCAAGACTTTGGGGGAGACAAAGGGGTGCTTCCTGGTTCATTGCATGCTTGTTTTGCCCAAAGAGGCATTGAACCCACAAAGCTAGGCTAAACTATAAAACCAAGTCTCCGGGAGATCCTGGCTAAACCCTTGACTGGGCCAGTTCTCATTCTGTTAATCTCAACTTTGCCATATAAGCTGTCTTCTCTTTTTGAATTGAGATATAATTCACATACCATAAAATGTACTCTAGAAAATAGATTCCTTAAAAAAATTGTTTTTTTTTTTTTTAAAGATTTTATTTATTTGACAGAGAGAAACACAGCTAGAGAGGGAACACAAGCAAGGGGAGTGGGAGAGGGAGAAGTGGGCTTCCCGCCGAGCAGGGAGCCTGATGCAGGGCTTGATCCTGGGACTCCAGGATCGTGACCTGAGCCAAAGGCAGTTACTTAACCAACTGAGCTACCCAGGTGCCCCTTTGCTTCTTTTTTTTTTTTAAGGATTTTATTTTTAAGTAATCTCTATACCCAGCATGGGCCTTGAACTCACAACCCCAAGATCAAGAGTCACATACTCTACCAACTGAGCCAGCCGGGTTCCCCCAAATATTGTTTTATTTAAAAATAAAATCTGGGGCGCCTGGGTAGCTCAGTCTGATAGGGGTGCCTGGGTCACTCACTCATTAAGCATCTGCCTGAGCATTAAGCTCAGGTCATGATCGCAGAGTCCAGGGATCCAGCCCTGCATCCAGCTCCTTACTCAGCAGGAAGCCTGCTTCTCCCTCTCCCACTACCCCTGCTTGTGTTCCCTCTCTTGCTGTGTCTCTATCTGTCAAAAAAATAAATAAAATCTTAAAAAATATATATAAATAAAAATTAAATCTGGTAGATTCTTCCCCTCCTATTTCCTGTTTAAAAAGGTAACATATAAATAAAGTTCAAAACTCAAAAGAGCTAAGTTATACAGTATAAAGTAAGTCTCAAAAGTCATCTCAACATTAGATTACATATTATGCCCACATATATAAATGCAGTAGACTTAGAAAAATAAATCTCAGGGCGCCTGGGTGGCTCAGAGAGTTAAGCCTCTGCCTTTGGCTTGGGTCATGATCTCGGGGTCCTGGGATCGAGGCCCGCGTCTGGCTCTCTGCTCGGTGGGGAGCCTGCTTCCTCCTCTCTCTCTGCCTGCCTCTCTACCTACTTGTGATCTCTGTCAAATAAATAAATAAAATATTTTAAAAAATAAATCTCTCTTTTAACCTTGAGGGAAGGAAGCCTGTCTTTTTTTTTTTTTTTTTTTTGAAAG
>PITA01029149.1:0-18347 GCA_004023965.1 Spilogale gracilis | reverse complement strand
TCCATGTACATTTTTTAATGATAACTACAACTTAAGAAATATAAATTCTACATGATGCTTTTTTCATGATTTAAAAAAGAGGTGCCAGTTGCACAGAAGGAGCTCAGTTGGTTGCATGTCCAACTCTTAATTTGAATTTAGGTCATGATCTCAGGGTGGTGAGCTCAACCCATGCATAGGATCTGTGTTGAGCGTGGAGTCTGCTTGAGATTCTTGCCCTCTGCCCCTCCCCAACTTGCACTCACTCTTCCTTCTCTCTCTCTCTAAATAAATAAAATATTTTAAAAAAAGAAATCTAACTTCTATATCTTCTTTATGGTTAAGAAAATGTCTTTTGCGAAAGGAGAAGAGAGGTGAAGAGAGGAGAAAAGAGAAGAGGAGAGGAGAGGAGAGGAGAGGAGAGGAGAGGAGAGGAGAGGAGAAGAGAAGAGAAGAGAAGAGAAGAGAAGAGAAGAGAAGAGAAGAGAAGAGAAGAGAAGAGAAGAGAAGAGAAGAGAAGAGAAGAGAAAGAAGGAAGAAAAAAGAAGAAAAGAAAAGAAAAAAAAAGGAGGAAAAAAAGGATGGGAGAGGGGAATTATGAACAAAGAAAGAGGGCACCTGAATGGCTCAGTTGTTAAGTGGCTGCCTTCAGCTCAGGTCATGATCCTGGAGTCCCAAGATCAAGTCCCACATCAGGCTCCCTTCTCTGAAGGAAGCCTGCTTCTCCCTCTCTCACTCCCCCTGCTTGTATTCCCTCTCTAGTTGTGTTTCTGTTGAATAAATAAATAAAATCTTTTTTAAAAAGAACAAAGATTAATATAGAAATGAAGTCACTAAACTTTTTGAAGTATAGAGCAAGAAAAAATATAAAAACCATATTTCCCATCCTACTCTTAATAAACACACCTAGGCATGTTATTTTGAAATCCCATGTCTTTACAGTCTGCTTTTTACAAAGTAAACCACTTTGGCCATGGCCTAGATAAAATTCATTTTTAAAAGACTTCAACCAACTATGGCCTCAGGAAAAATAAAATATTAGCTGCTGAATATATGAATTTGAGAACTTGCAAGATGTGCATAATGGAACACAGAATGAAAATGATGTCACCAAAAATTGGTGTCTGCCACTTTTTAGTCAGAAGACAAAGTTTAAGGGGAAGAGTATATCTAGAATTCATTGAAGTAACAGGGCAAGGATAACATCATGAACCATTTGCAAAGAATTAAAGACCAATTTTCATTTTTTTGTTATGAAAATATTGGCATGTTATGCTTCATAATTAGGTCACATGTGAGGCCCTAGCAGGAGTCAAAGATAATTCAGGAAGTTGATTAGAAAATGTACCTTTCAGCCATCTTGCTTTCAGCTTATCTGAACCTGACACTTGCAGCTGTTTGCCATGCATATTGAGGCAGTGAAATGATTTTTATTAAAATGCAGTTAGTGTTGTCAGTTTGTTTCCAAAACTTGGTCTTGGTTAAAAGGGACATTTCTTCCTGAACATCCAACACCCAATACTACAGGGTTTATATTTGCTTTGTTTGAATATTCAGTTTCCAGTTCTCAATTGGAAAATTCTATGGAAAAGATATTTTACTACCGAAGGTAATAAAAATACCACACAAACAGAAGAGATGAATAAAATCTGAATAAATGCACTTAAACTGCAGCATTATTTTCCTCCAATAAAATATCTTTTTCAAAAATCTCAGATACTACTTGGTAGACTTTTCAGTCATAAATATTCCTGTTTAAAATGGCATTTCCATATCATGACTATATCCACAACATATTTTTCTGGAATTTCTCTTATTCTTTTGACTCTTTTTGCTCACCTAAAAATTAATGTGATTTATTTCGATGAAGATCTTTTTCCTATGTGTATATAAATAACATATAATTAATAGAAAAAATAATCTGTTTTGAGGTTTAATAATTTGCCAGTTTTCTTCTCATTATCACTGCCATAAACTGTTCAGCTAACTTTAACTTCTAAGCTCTGTCTGTTTAAAAAGGAGGCTTTATAATTATCTTAAAGTGTTTGGGGAGAAACAAAAATGGAAAAGGAGAAAGCATTATTGTCATGAGTGAGTACATTTATAAGATTTTTAGAGAGAAATTTTTATTAATGAAATTTTTATTTATTGTATTTCATAACATGAAATACGATGATCTTCAATATAGAAAGATAACACAGATAAGTCATAACAATATAAAAACTCAAAAATATTAATGCCTGGCACAAAACAAAAGTAATAAGATGTCACAAATATACAGATACACATTCATACACATTGATTGGTATAGCTTGATAGCAAGTGAAAATAAGTGAGAGCATAAAATAAAAGCTACAGGCAACAAAGTAGCAGAAGGGAATGAAACAGGAAGGATAATAGCTTGCTATAAATTAAGAGGGAAATAAAATTAATGATGAGTTTTTAGTAGCCAAGATACTGAACTAATATTTTAAACTTGTCTTGAAGGGAAAAAATGCGAGAAGAAAATCCAGACATTTGGAGAGTAATGGAGACTAGACTAATTGCACTTTTAAAAGTCTAATAAGAAAACAGAGTACACCTAGAATTAAATATGTAAAGTGATAGAGTTCAGGTGTAATTTGTAATAAAGTAAGAAAATAATTATAAGCCCCTAAGAATGTCTTGGAAAATGATATAGAACAGAGAGAAATATAGCCTTAGGTCCAGAGAAGCTAAGAAACTACACCCAGCAAACTATTGTTCATCTAAATCTAGTCCCAACAGATAACTCAATTTTAAAATTTTGTTTAAGGGAAAAAATACAAACATTTTTGCTTAGTTGGCAATAATTACTAGGGCTATTTCTTTGTCAGAAAATATATAATTTTTTTGATTTCTGAAGCATATCTTCCTAATGCATGCAGATAATAAAAACTAATATATAAACATACAATGAACACTTCCAATGTAAAGCTGATATTGACAATCTAAAAAGGAAAAACTTATTTTACACAAACATTCTTCTATGCAACATAAGAAAGCTGATGTGGTTCTATTAATATCAGAAAAAAATGAATTAAAATAATAGTACAAGATTGTAAATTAAGGTAATTTGATATTGACAAAAGGGTCGTGTTATAAAAAATACTTACAGTGTAATATTTGTATGCATGCAATAGTACACATCCCAGATAAAGGAAAAAAGACAGAATAAAGGGAGAAATAAACATACCCACAAATACAGCTAAGACTTTAACATTACATTGTCAGTAACTGAAAGAAAAAAAGCAGACAAATCTAAAATGATGTAAATAATTCAAACAACACAAATGAACAAAGTGATGTCATATATATGTATGGAAAACCCCACTATAAAAGCAAAATACATTCTTCCTAAGTTAATATAAAATACTACTCAGAATCATCAAAACAATTAGTCTCCATAAATTTCAAAGGATCAAAATCATTCAGAGAATGGTTTCTGAACCACAAAGATATACTATTAGAAATCATTAACATTAATATATTCAGAAAATTTTCAAATACTTGAAAATTAGACAAAACCCATCTCTATAACTCAAGAATCAAAGAAAAAAAATCAAAAGGAAAAATTTTTAAATATGTTTTCACTTAAAATAATGACAACATAACATTCTGATATTTGTAGCTATAGGAATCCTCAGAGGCAACTATATGATTTTTAATGGCTAAAATAGAAACGATATGTGACTTAAAAGATATAACAATAACAAATATTGTTAAGAGTATGGAACCACCTGAATTTTCTTACTGATGGAAAAAAAAGGTCCAACTTTTTTTTAACTGTTGGACAATTCTTTTTTTTTTTTTTTTTAAGATTGTATTTATTTATTTGACAGAGAGAAACACAGCGAGAGAGGGAACACAAGCAGGGGGAGTGAGAGAGGGAGAAGCAGGCTTCCTGCCAAGCAGGGAGCCCGATGTGGAGCTTCATCTTGGGTCTCCAGGATCATGACCTGAGCCGAAGGCAGTTGCTTAACCAACTGAGCCACCCAGGTGCCCCATGGACAATTCTTATAAATGTTCACTTACTCCAGAATTCAGCAATTCCATTTGTATACATTATTTTAAAAAATGAAATATGTCTACACTAAGACTTTTACAAAGCTATTCATAGTAACTTTACTCATTCTAGCCCAAACTGAAAACATCCCATGTTTTCATCAACAGAAAAATAAATGAACTGATCTTTTCACACAATGACATACTACTCAGCAATAACAAGAACAGACTATTGGTTCATGCAATTACGTGGATAATGTCAAGAATATTCAACTGAGTGAAAGAAATCCGATGCGTAAGAGTAGATAACTGTATAATTTCCTTTGTATGATGTCTGAGTAGGCAAAGCAATTGTAAGAGAAATCCATGGTGATAGAAATCAAAACAATGCTTGCTTGAGCAAAAGTTGAAATTCACTGAAAACGGACAAGAGGAACAATTGTGGCGCAGAGAAAATACCTTTGTCAAAACTTATCCAAATGCAAATTTAGGACTAGTGGGTTTCCTCTGTGTTTCAATTATGTCTCAATAAAGAAACAGTCTTACAAAAATGAAGTTTATGGTAACAAGAGAAAACCTAACAGAAATTCATTATCTGAAGTAAGTTCATGATGTTAAAATAAACAGAAATGTCTAGAAATCAAAAATATATATACAGACAACCTGACAGAAGGACTGGCAAACAGATATGTATGAATAGCCAGTTCAGAGAACATGAAACCCCAAATTCCATCAAACAAATGAAAAGAGATACTCAAATTTATTAGTTACAGAACTGCAACTTAAAAACAACCTATTGACACATTGCCAGCATTCCACCGGGAAAACCTGGACTATGCTGAGTTTTGTTATCAACTGTGTATATGAAAGAATGATGAAGGACTGCAGCAGAAAATAGACAGGAATAAAGTCATTCTAGTTATAAGTATCTTCACTCAGTCAAGGTAAGTATAGGTAACAATCCTACTTCTTAAATATGTCAACTTAAAAAACAATTCTCACACATGTATACATTTGAGGATGTTTATCACAGAATTGTTAATAGTGGGATGTTAGAAGCCTCTCAGAAAGCCACACTGGGGAAATAGGAAGACCATGGTGGATACACAATACTGGATACAATGCAGCAGTTAGACACAACCACTAATCAGACACACCCACACCTGCAGATACATATGCACATAGATCAACACGGATATTCCCCGAAGACATATAGGTTCTATTGAAATATATCACTTACATGGGGCACCTGGGTGGCTCAGTTGATTAAACGACTGCTTTCGGCTCAGGTCATGATCCTGGAGACCCTCGATCGAGCCCTTCCTGCCAAGCAGGAAGCCTGCTTCTCTCCTCTCTCAGTCTCTCTGCTTATGTTCCCTCGCTAGATGTGTTGTTCTCTGTCAATAAATAAATAAAATCTTAAAAAATATATACCACTTACATAAATTAAAAATAAGGGCAGATAGACGTAGAATTGAAGACTAGGTGGTGGGAATTTGAGGTGGTTTCTTGAGAGAGGCTATTTTTTGTACCAAGTAGGAGGCACGGTCATCTGCTGAGAACCACTCAGGTAGAGGAGTGTGGAGGACAGAAAAGTCTGACTACAGAAACCAAACAAAACAAATGTAATAATAAAACTTTCAGCCAGTGTTGAGGTCCAGCTGAGGTTAGTGACTACGTACTTCTATTGCTAACAATCTTGGTGTGTGATTTTTCTCTGACTGCTTTTAGGGGCCCAGCGGGAGGCTTAGAGAAGGCTGATAGTGAATCAGTCTTTAAAAAACAAAAAGAAAAAAGTTGTCTATTTACCTGAATAAATGAATAGATTTCTTTTTTTTTTTTTCATTCTCTGGAGAATACTTACTTCATATTTTCTTATATTCTTAGTGAAGAACATAAAACAAGCTCTGGTTAAAAATGGCAGGATTTGGAATAGGTGAATTTAAAGGCTAAGACATGTTTGGAAATCTAATCAAAAGTATGATTTCAGGTAGTTACCGTGGGAAACCTTTCATTTCTTTCTTTCCTTTCTTTCCTTCTTTCTTTCTTTTACTTCCTTCTTTTCTTTCTTTCTTTCTTTCTTTCTTTCTTTCTTTCTTTCCTTCCTTCCTTCCTTCCTTCTTTCTTTTCTTTCTTTCTTTCTCTTTCTTTCTTTCTTTCTTTCTTTCTTTCTTTCTTTCTTTCCTTCTTTCTTTCTTTCTTTCTTTCTTTCTTTCTTTCTTTCTCTTCTTTCTTTTTCTTTTCTTCCTTCTCTCCCTCCCTCTCTCTCTCTCCCCCTTTCCCTCCTTTCCTTTTCCTTTTCCTTTCCTCCTTTCCTCTCCTCCCCTCCTCTCCTCTCCTCTCCTTTCCTTTCTTCCTTCCTCTCTCGTTCTTGATTTTATTTATTTTTTTGAGAGAGAGGGAGCATGGATGGGGGGAGGGGCAGATGGAGACAGAGAAGCAGAATCCCTGATGAGCAGGAAGCCTGACATGGGGTTCAATGACAGGATCCTGGGATCATGACCTCAGCTGAAGGCAGATGCTGAACAAATGGAGCTATCCAGGTGCCCACATACCCCCTTTTTTCAAAAGATGGAAAACCATGCTTTAAAATGAAAGAGATATTATATAAATCAGGAAGGATGGATTGTAATCCTGGCACCATCACTAGTGAAATTTGTGAGTTGAGATCCCTTCCCAACTTTTGAGCATCAATTTCATCATCCATGAAATGAAATGATCAGATTTTTGGTCTTTGCAGCTCTCCCACTACAGACTTAGAAAGGTAAGTCATTCTAGCTGATATCTGCCAAATTGTCACCAAATTATTGAACAAATACAAACTCTACTAAAATTACTTCGATTTGCATTCTTATGTGAGAATACCATAATGGAATATAGACAATGTTCTATTTTTGAATAGTGATCTCAAGAACTATTAAGGTAGAGATTTTAGGATGTATTCTCTTCATCTCCATTTCCTGCACTAAGAAGACTGAAATTAGGTTCGAATAGTCACTAAAAACTATGGCTGCACAGTATTCCATCAGAAAGGATGAATATCCAACTTTTGTAGCAACATGGACTGGACTGGAAGAGATTATGCTGAGTGAAATAAGCCAAGAAGAGAAAGTCAAGTATCGCATGGTTTCACTTACTTGCAGTGCATGAGGGGTAAACTGGAGGACAGTGGGAGAAGGAAAGTAAATGGGAGCTAGGGTAATCCAGGGAGGGAAACGAAACAACAGAGACTTTGGACACAGAAACAAACTGAGGGACTTGGAGGTAGGGGGGTGGAGGGATGGGAGAGCCTGGTGGTGGGTACTGGGGACACCTAAAGCATGGAGCACTGGGTGTAGGGAATGGGGAATGAATCTTGGAACACTGGAAAAGAAAAAAAAATTTAGTAACAATAAAAAAATTTAAAAAAAATTAGAAAATAAAAAAAACTATGGCTGCACCCATTATTGTGAATAGAATGAAAACAGACAGTTAACATTTATTTTCTGATTTCTTTATCTGAAATAAGACTATTACAGAAGCCATGCAGTTAGGAATATATTCATTATGTATTACCTGAATCTTATGGTTGCTTGAAGTCTTTCCTGTGGATCCATTTTGGCCAAAACACCCTGCTCTGAAAACAAAAAGGATGTTATTTTAGGAGCTCACTTTCCCCAAGAGAAAAGTAAAATTAAACCATTATTCTTTGTGGAAAAAATTCAGAAAAATATACAACAAAATAGATAATGCTTCATGCTCAGCCCTGTGCTTCACATATAAGGGGTTGCATTTAGGAAGTAACAAATCTGATATCCTGATTACCAAACTTAAAGTAAACCCATTTGTGTCTTTCAAACACCACAATTAAATCATCAAAAGATATGAGAAAAAAATATATGGGATAAAATATTCTAACTGTTTTAAAAGGCATGTAGCCTACATGGTACATGTATACTGGAAATAATGCTGCATTGTATAGTAATGAATATAATGTTTAGTATGGGGTTAAATGGTATGTGTAAGTAAAAATATTTTGATAGAAGTGAAATTAGGACTTGAAGCTCTTTGATTTTTTAAAATGTGACTTAAGTATTAACAAAGGATGTAAAATGGTAAATTAAAAACATTTCTCAAACTCATCCAACAGCTGACACATAGGTTAATGTCTAATCCTCTTCCTAATAAAGAATATAATAAAGATACCCACAGATATATTTCACACATATGTGCATATATGCATATGTGTAAACTACATCTGCACATATACACATGTATGTTTGCTCACATTATCTGATTATTATTTTTTTCCTTTTCAGGCACAGATTATATTTTCTACTCCTTTCTTTAGCTAGACAGTACTATGCAACTTATTCTGGCGAAGACTTGGGGAGAGAAATCACATCTGTCTCTTTCTGGCCAATGCTTTCAATTGCTACTGCAAGACCCTACTCTCTTACAGTCCTCACAGAAGAAAGGGTTTAGGTGGAGCCACATATTGGAAGTCAGCTCCTTTGTTAAATAGCCCAAACCTGCAGTAATACTTTGAGTAAGGATAAAGTACAGAACAATAAACACAAACAAAAGCCTAACCCCATTCTCCCATAAAAACAAAGGGTACTTTGTGGTGTTAGCTACTTAAGAGGTTATGTTTACACAAAACAGATGGTCTATGCTGACTGATAGAATCATCATCATAAATATTTCCATCTCTAAGTATATTGAAAACCCTAATCATCATATAATGAGACAGCTCAACAGTAGGTTGGTACAGTGTCATGTAGCTTAGAATGCTACATTTTCTTATATAACATTCAGTCTTGTTTTTATAAATATAATTATCATAGTTATATTAGTTTATGAAAAATTTAAAAGATTCATGATTCTGAAAACCTGCTGGGCCATTTTTATCCTTCAAATTTATCATTATTTGCTGAGAAAACAGTAAGTCTTATTTTGCTTTTGTTTCTCAATCACAGCAAATTCAACTAGTTTACAAGTTGTAGATTTAGGGCACCTGGGTGGCTCAGTCGGTTAAGTGACTGCCTTCGGCTCAGGTCATGATCCTGCAGTTCTGGGATCAAACCCTGCTTCTTCCTCTCTCACTCCCCCTGTTTGTGTTCCTTCTCTTGCTGTGTTTCTCTCTGTCAAATAAATAAAATCTTAAAAAAAAATAGTTGGAGATTTATGGGTTTTGCAGTTGTTTACCATTTTTAGAAATACAGTGCTATTAAACAATCAGAAATTATTTGTTTTTTTACTAGTTCATTATTTATTAGTTTTGTTAGAGATTTCTGAGATATTTGTTCAAAATATGGTTGTCAGATTTCATATGTCCATTTATTTTGCTGTTCATTTAAAGTTTAGCATTCTATAAAAGAATTTAGAATCTTCAACTAATATGCCACTGATTGATACACCCTAGAACATGGCGATTCTCTGTTTTGCTTTGTTTTTCAATGTAACATAGTAAGAATAGAACAATACTGAAAAATTCTGTGCCCTTAATGTCTCATCAAAGGTTCAGACCAATTTTGAAGTGGCTACTCTTCCATGAACAGATGGTTGTATGTGAACTCATCCAAGACACCCAAACAGATGTCTGTCCTGAGGTCATCCTACCACAGATTAGAAGATGTGCAAATGCTAATCCAGATCTGAGCTAGATAACATAATTTTTTTCTCAGTAAAATTGGATGAATTAAATAACCTAATTTTTGGAAGTTGGCTTTCAGGAAACCACAGCTGTTTGAAAATCACAGGCTACACTCCCCATTACAACAGCATCTCATTCCTTCTAATGTTAATATTTTTACAAAAGGAAAAAAATTACAGACTATTTGCCACATCCTGAAACTCTTTACTTCATAGAAAATATGACTTTAAATGATCTTTCATGTGAATCTAAAAGACACAGTTATTTTGTTAGGACACACCATTTTAGAGTTGCTAGAGGCTAAATGGAAAAATAGCCAATCTGCCGATTATCAACATTTTTCCAAAAAAATGTTTCAACAGACTATTAAGTGTTTAATATCAGTGTTACACTGATTAACTATTTCAATGACATTTGGTTATTAGACAATAGGCAAAAAATATATTTATAGTATAACCCCTATCATAATTAAATAATATATTTATTTGTTGTATTCCACAAATACTTATAAATTCTTAAAATGTGCCAGTCACCTCTCATTGCCACCCTTAACTGAGACTGTTTAAATAAGAGAAAAAGAGTGGAGAGGTTACTTTATATTTCAAGGTCAGGTAATCAGATTTATGATTTCCATAGTAATGACAGCAAATACTGATGCATTTAGAAGACTGTTTTTGAAAGAGACTTTGACTTTCTCTGTCATACATAAATTTCCCAGAATTTTTATAAAGCAAATACACATCTCATAGATTGTTTTATAATTTGCTCTCTGAACTTTCCTAATGTGGGAGATAAAAGGATGCCAGAAGCACTACCTCTTAACTTCACTTATTTGAATTTTTGAAATTTTTTAAGAAGCTCTATTTGTTTAAATCCTCCAGATTATCTTATTTTCACCTAATATTATATTTCCCCAAACCAATTTACAATTATATTTCAAGGACAGGTAGTGTTTATTTCTTTTATTATTATGACTGACCAGTTACCCCACAAAACTGGCACACATCCTCTCCCTTTTATTCCATTTTATTTTATTTTTAATTTGGCTCTTATTTGTTAATCACATTAAACAGAAATACTACAACTTTTGACTCCCTTTAACAGTTTAAACACAGAGAGAATTCCTGGAAGTGATTTATTCTCTTATTTTTTTTGAAATTGTTTTGTTTTATACCAAATGACATGAAATTAATTTGTACTTTATCCAGATACTGGAACCAGTAGAAGAGCCATTTTAAAGAGGGTATAAAACATATGGTAGATTATTCCCGTCATCTTCTCTGAGAATTGGGCTATATTATGAGTACAAATATACCCAATTTTTATGTTATTATAAGGAAACTTATTAGAATAATCTTGAAGGTATTAGAAGAAAGTACAAAAGAAATGTCAGTTTAATCGATTTTTTAAAAATTCATTATTTCATTTGTTTCTCTGAATAATCATGAGAAAAGGGCAGGATGTACATAGCTTTTCTTTTCTACAGATGATAAGGTAAGTTGAACTGCTAGCTTTTAAGAGGCAGCGATTGGTCTAGAAAAAAAGGGTTCTTTTTATAGTTCATTTCCAATGAACTTGGTATGGTTAAAATATAAGAAATATAACCAAAATTTCACTAAAAAATTAAAAGGAAGTTTAATGTGAATAACCATTAAATGTGTAGTTGTATCAGTGAATGCAATAGAAATGCAATTCAGAATTCCTATTCCCAGATTTTGCGCAGACATGTCGGTTTAAGTGAGCATTAGAGTATTAAGAATCTAGATAAACAATTAGTAAAAGCCATGTGATTCTTTGAACTCTTCAGATATAATTTTGTTTGGGAAAATGCATGAAGATATATTAGGAAAAATAAATCTAAACTGGTGTGAAAACATTTTGACTATCAGTCATAAGAGCTAGATTTCCTACTCTAATAAATGGAGAACCACTGAAGATGTTTGAAGAAATACATGTAAACAGTATTTTGTATTTGTGTAAAAACAACTTGATGCCATTTTTCAGTAATAAGTGTAGATTAGAGAAATTTACAAATTTATATGAGTAGAGAGGAAGACTGTTAATTGTATAGGTATAAGTTTATAGACTTTAGGAGATCATTTTATTGATATTTGAATGACTGGAAGACTTTCACTGCATTGAATATATCAATAGGAAATAATGAATAATGAGAACTATGAATTATTCATAAATATTATTACATTACTTACAATGATTTAAATAATAAAAAATTATATTCACAAATATAAGTAAATGCTTGAATTTCATAGGTATATATATAAAACATGAGTAATATTAATATTTATATTCTTTTACTAACTTTAAAAATAAAAATTAACTTCTAAAATTGAATATGCAAAATTATAGTATTGTGCCTTATAATGGGTTATTATGGAAGTATTTAAATTATGATTTTGAAAAAATTAACTCAGAAAATGCTTGACATAATGTTAAATAAAGAAGAGTTAAAAACGATATGAAAAACAAAACAAAATAAAAAATACAGAAAGTGGAAGACTTCTAGGAAAGATGGATAGGAGGATCCTAAACTCACTTCATCCCACAGATACAACTAGATAATACCCAGTCTGTCAATAACCCAGAAAATGATCAAATGACTGGCAGAACAGACTTTCCACAGCTAAATGTAGAGAAGAGGCCATGTTGCGGAGCATGGGCGATGGAGGGAGGGGGTGAGAGGTGGTTGGAGATACTGTCAAGAGCTAAATAGATTAGTGGGACTCTCTGTGGAAGGGAGGGACATGGGCACAGAAAGGGGAGAGAAACACACCTCAGGCATGGGAACCCACATGGGGAAAATGAACCCCTGAAACACTTGGCTTTGAAAACCACAGAGTCTGAATTTCACAAGTTCTTACAATCAGTGAGGCTCAATACTTAGAACTTTTTCTTTCTTTTTTCTTACCTTCCAAATTTTTATTTAAGTTCAAATTAATTACATATAGCATAGTATTAGTTTCAGGAGATTTGGGTGATTCATTATTTACATATAATACCTTGTGCTCATCACAAGTACCCTCTTTAATGCCCATCACACAGTTAGCCCATCTTTGTACCCACCTCCCCTCCAGCAATTCTCAGTTTGTTCCCTATAGTTAAGAGTCTCTAATGGTTTGCCTACCTCTCTGTTTTTATCTCATTTTATTTTTCCTTCTCCTCCCCTACGTTCATCTTTTTTATTTCTTAGAGTCCACATATCAGTGAAATCATATAGTTAAAACTTAGAACTTTAAAAATCTGCAGGTCTGGTTCTGGGAAAGCCAAAGGGTGACAGAAATCTGAGTCCCTAACCCTAAAGAAACAGCACAACAAAAAGATCCTCAAAGATAAATGACAGAGTAGCAGTTTGAAAATGACCTTGGCTATATGGAAAAGAGATTTGCTTACAAATATGAGAGCATGTGCTGGAGGAACAGGGATCATTGCAAAACTTTTCCAAAATCAAATAGCTGGCAGGTATCATTTCCTTCCCCTCTCCTAGCCTATTCCACAGACACCTGTGGAAACCAGCACAGCAACAACACTCTCAACCTGACTTGCCAGCATGACTGACTCCACCCCCATATGCTTCTATGGGTCTACCCCCTTGATCACGCAGCCTTGGCAGGAGTTTTGGGCAGCTGCCTGGCCTTTCCTGCTAATACTGCTTCCCTGCCCTGACACAGTTCTGCAGGTCCCCTTCCTCCACCAAGCTTGTCTCATCCCTGGTGGCTGTAGGTTGCCTCCTGTGGTGGCATAGATATTGCTGGCACTGCACACCCCACTCCTACATTTTACCATGGACCTGGCCCCTCCAATGCAGACTTGGTGGAATTTGTTCAAGGCAATGCCACAAACTTGGCAGTGTGCAAGCAGCCCAGACAGGACTCTAACAGATATATTCATAAGAAGCCACCCTATTACAACAGTAGAATACACATTTTTTTCAAGTATACATGGAATATTCTCCAGAATGGATCACATCTTAGGCCAAAGACAAGTCTCAACAAATTCAAAATGATGGAAGTCATACCACGCATCTTTTCCAATCCAACACTATGAAACAAGAAATGAGCCATGAGAAAAAATCTAGAAAGAATACAAATACATGGAGGTTAAATAACAGGCTACTATATAATAAATGGGCAAACCAAGAGATCTAAGAGGAAACCAAAAAATTGCATAAAAACAAATGAAAACATAATGGTCCAGATCTTCAGAATTCAGCAATAGTGGTTATAAGAAGAAGGTTTATAGCAATACAGGCCTACCTCAAGAAGAAAAATCTCAAATAAAAATTTAACCTTACACCTAAAGGAGGTTGAAAAAGAAACAAATCCCAAAACCAGTAAAAGGAAGGAAATACTAAAGATTAAAATAGAAACTAAAAAAATAAAACAAACAATAGGAAAACAGATCAATGAAACCAGGAATTCCTTCTTTGAAAAGATCAACACAACTGATAAACCTTTAGCCAGGCACTGCCCCTGCCAAAAAAAAAAGAGTGCGTGTCAGAGAGTCTCCAAATCAGAAACAAAAAAGGAGAAATAATAACTGACACCACTGAAACACAAAGCATTATAAGAGTCTATTAAGAAAAATTATATGCCAACAAATTGGACAAACTAGAAGAAATGGGTAAATTTCTAGAAAAATAAAACCTCCCAAAACTGAATCAGGAAGACATAAAAAAATTGAATAGATGAATTATTAGCAATGAAATTGAATCAGTAATCAAAAAAACTCCTATCAAACAAAATTCCGGGATCAGATGGCTTCACAGGAGAATTCTAACCAAATATTAAAAACAAATTAATATATATTCTTCTCAAGCTATTCCAAAAATATAGAAGAAGGAAAGCTTCCAAATTCATTCTGTGAGGTCAGCATTACCCTGATACCAAAACTATAAAGCTACAACAAACGAAGAGAACGACAGGTTAATAGCTCTGATAAACATAGATATAAAAATCTTCCACAAAATATTAGCAAACAGAACCCAAAAGTTCACTAAAAAATCATTCACCATGAACAAGTGGGATTATTCCTGGAATGCAAGGGTGGTTCAATATTCACAAATCAATCAAATGTGATATATCACAGCAAAAAGGGAAAGGATATAAACCATATGATCATTTCAATAGATGCAGAAAAGACATTTGACAAAATACAACAACAATTCATGATAAAAACCCTTAACAAAGTAGGTTTAGAGGGAACACACGACAACATAATAACCGCCATCTATGAAACACCCACAACTAACATCATACTCAATATTAAAACCTGAAAGCTTTTCCGCTAAGATCAGGAACAAGACAAGGATGTCCACTCCACTTTTATTCACCATAGTAAGGGAAGTCCTAGCTGTAGCAATTAAACCAGAAAAATAAATAAAAAGTGTTCAAATTGGTAAGGAAGAAGTAAAATTTTCACTATTTGCAGAATGACATGATACTATATAGAGAAGACCCAAAGATTCTACAAAACAACCACTGGGACTGATATATGAAATCAGTAAAGACACAAGAAACAAATCCAATATCCAATACAGAAATGTGTTGCACGTTTATTCACTAATAATAAAGTAGTAGAAAAAAATTAAGAAAAAAAATCCTGTTGCACTAAAAAAACAATAAAATACTTAGGAATAAAGTTAACTAACAAAGTGAAAGACCTGTACCTTACTCTAAAAACTATAACATCAATGAAAGAAACTGAAGATGATACAAACAAACAGAATGATATTGCATATTCATGGATTGAAAGAAAAAATATTGCTAAATTGTCTGTACTATCCAAATCAATCTGCGCATTTAGCAGTCAAAACAATTTTGAAAAAGAAAAAATACTGGAGGCATCACAATTCTAGATTTCAAGATAAACTGCAAAGCTGTAGTAATCAAAACAGCATGGTACTGGCACAAAAATAGGCACACAGATCAATAGAACAGAACAGAAAACCCAGAAATAAACCCAGGATTACACTGCCAATTAATATTCAATGAAGGGGGCAAGACTATGCAATGAAGAAAAGAGTATCTTTAATAAATGTTGTTGGGAAACCTGGACAGCTACTTGCAAGAATGAAATTAGATCACTTTCTTATACCATATGCAAATATAACTTCAAAATGAATTAAGGACTGTGGGCGCCTGGGTGGCTCAGTGGGTTAAAGCCTCTGCCTTCAGCTCAGGTCATGATCTCAGGGTCCTGGGATAGAGGCCTGCATCGGGCTCTCTGCTCAGTGGGGAGCCTGCTTCCTCCTCTCTCTCTGCCTGCCTCCTTGCCTACTTGTGATCTCTCTCTGTCAAATAAATAAATAAAATCTTTTAAAAAATGAATTAAGGACTAAAATGTAAGATCTAAAAGATCTAAAACCATAAAAATTCTAGAAAAGAGCACAGACAATAATTTCTTTGGTGTCATCTGTAGCATCATTTTTCTAGATAAGTCACCTTAGGCAAGGGAAACAAAAGCAAAAATCAACTACTAATACTACATCAAAACAAAAAGCTTTTGCACATAAAGGAAATAATCCATAAAACTAACGGGCAACCTATTCAAAGGAAGAGTATATTTGCAAATGAGATATCCAATTCCTATCCCAAATACATAAAGAACTTACACCAAGTAGAGAAAGTCAAGTATCACATGGTTTCACTTACTTGCGGTGCATAAGGGGTAATGTAGAGGACAGTAGGAGAAGAAAAGTAAATGGGAAGTAGGGTAATCCAGGGAGAGAAACAAAACAACAGAGACTTTGGACACAGAAACAAACTGAGGGACTTGGAGGGAGGGGGTAGGGGGATGGGAAAGCCTGGTGGTGAGTACTGAGGGCACCTATTGCATAGAGCACTGGGTGTGGGGAATGGGCAATGAATCTTGGAACAGTGGGAAAAAAATTAAGTAACAATTAAAAAAAAAAAAAGAACTTACATAACTCAACACCCAAAAACCAAAACATAAAAAAATGTGCAGATGACATAAATAGACACTTGTCCAAGAAAGACATACAAATGACCAACAGATATGTGAAAAGCTGCTTAACATCATTTACCATCACATAAATACAAATGAAAACCAGAATGAGAAATACCTTACACCTGTCAGAAAGGCTAAAATGGAAACTCATAAAACAGCTGGTGTTTGTGAGGATTTGGAGAAAAAGGAATCTTTATACATTGTTGATGGGAATGCAAACTGGTTAAAAAATAGTGTGGAGGCTCCTTAAAAATTAAAAACAAAATTACCATATGATTCAGCAATTCTACTATGGGGTATTTACCTAAAGAATATGAAAATACTAATTCACAAAGATATATGCACTCTTGTGTTTATTGTAGTACTATTTATAACAGCTAAGATAGAAGCAACCCATCTGTCCACTGATTAATGAATGGGTAAAGAAGATATGGGATATATATATATATATATATATATATATATATATATATGGAATGGAACTCAGCCATAAAAAAGAATAAAATCTTGTCATTTACAACATGGGTGGATCCAGAGTGTACAATATTAAGTGAAATAAGTCAGAAAAAGACAAATATCATATGATTCATTCATATATGGAATTTAAGGAACAAATGAAGAAAAATGAGAGAATCCAAACAACAAAAACCAGACTTTTAACTGTAGAGAACTGATTGATTATTACCAGATGAGAATGGTGGGGGGGTAGGAATGGGTGAAACTGGTCAATGGGATTCAGAGTACACTTAATCATGATAAGCATTAGTAATGCAAAGAATTGTTGAATCACTATTTGTACACCTGAAACTAATAAAACAGATTGTTAACTATGTTAACTATACTAGAGTGAAAATTTTTAAAAATACAAAGAAACCTCCAATATTTAAAGTGTATAGATACAAATACACTATATGTATTAAGTATATAACATATATGCTATAAAGCAAAATATAATAAACACTTTGAAATAAAAACCAAGAAATATGGAAGTCCATTGTTGGGACCTCCTGGCACCCGCCAGTTTGCAGCCATTAGTGGAAGTCCGCTGGGGTGGCCTCTTGGGCTTCTCTGGAATACTTCCGCATACGTGACCTAGCTAAATCTTCCTGCCCTCGGCTCTTAGCCCGTGGGCAGATTGGCGAACTTAGCCCCACCCAGCAGTCCGGCCTGAAATCTGCCTAAGGCCTTAGTGATAGCCACTAATGAGCTCCTATTGGCCCCTGCTACTTCTTTTACTCCCTCCTTTCCTCTCTATATAACTGTGTCTCTGAAACAATAAAGTTGAGATTGCTGCACCTTCACGGCTGACTCAACTCCCAGCTCGGTGTGGTTTCTTTCCGGGTTTCAGGGGGGTGGCCGGGCCGCTGACACTTACCATCTCGCTCAGCCCCCGGAGGATAACAGGCTGGTCCAGTTACCCTTCCCCGGCACCAGGGTTGTGGAGAGAGCAACAATTGGCGCCCAACGTGGGGCCCCTGGTGCTCTGTGTGAGGATCCGTCACTTCGCTGACAAGCCAATCGGACTGCGGGTAAGTGTACTCCCATAAATTATAGGACAGTCTTCATCCAAAAGCGACCCCTCCCTTGAATCCCTCAAGGTCCCCCTTGAAAGTAGGGGCCTAGAACTTGCTGGTCAGGTGATTAAGGCCTGGAAGACCTTGATTAAAGTTGCCCCATGGTTGCCAGAGAGCGACCTGTTTGACTGGGAGACCTGGGACAGGGTGGA
>PITA01029148.1:0-18317 GCA_004023965.1 Spilogale gracilis | reverse complement strand
CCCCCCCCCCCCCCACTGAGCCCTTCCCTAGCACCCCCAACTACTCAGGCACTGCCCCAGGCACTGGGACTTCATTCAAGAACTCGGCAGATGGGGTCCCCCCTGTCATGCAGTGTGTCTGGGCTTGGAGCGGCTTCATGGGACAGACAAGACCCATGGATACTCTAAATTCTTTCCGATTTAAGATCATGCAACAAGTTTGTGACTACAGGTGATTTCATTGTAATACAATGTCTAAGTCATTTCAAATAAAATCACCATCACTGGAAACCCTGGTCAGGTCATGCCTCCTGGTTTGTGTTCCAGAAAAGACTGGCAGAGCCGAGGGCCCCAGGCTGCCAAGGCTCAGGGAGGAAGGGCTCCCAAGGAGGCAGAAAGGTGGTGGAAGAAGCGGAAGAGGCATGGCAAGCTAAAAGGCCCGGGTCCGGGAGAGAGCACGGAGAGGACTGAGGGGTGTGGGATGTGGGGAAGGCTGCAAAGCCAGGTGGGCCCCACGGGAGCATCTGGCCTTTGTTCTGAGGGCACCGATGTTTTCTGAGGAGGGACCAGAGAGAAGGCTGTGGCTCTGGCCAGTGCAGGGAATAGAGGCCTAACCCAGAAAATGGGAGTATCAAAGGGGTTGAATGTGGGGAGTGTCGCAGGAGTGACTGGTCGGATCTGGGCATGGGGCCGATGCTACCCGCTGGGGTTCCACAGTTGGCCACCTCAGAAGACCTCATACCGGACATGCTCCTTCTATGGCGCTCCCCCCCTCAGAACTGGCACCATCCCCACCAGGCCCTCTGCACCGCTGAACCCGGCACCATCCCAGACTCCCTGTCCTCTACATCGGTGCTCTTTCGAAGTCATTTTAATTTTGGTTCTCAAATTCCTCCCCAGCATGTCCCTTCTCTGTACCTGTGCAGCCTCTGGCCCAGGCTAGGCCCTGCCTCTCCAGGCCAACACCCCAGGTCTCTCCATGGCCTCCTCCTGGCCTCATGCCTCCAGCCTTGTACTGCCGTTTCATCCCTTACAGAAGAGCCAAAGGGATCCTTCTAGAACCTGAGTCTGGCAAGTCATCCTCCTCATTCTCAGCGTTTCCCATTGCCCTGAGGAAAGTCCACCCAGCACAGACCCTCCTAGCTGCGAGCCTGAGGATGAGCAGCAGTGGGAGAAAGAGTGTTTCAGGAAGAAGCAACCTCCACAGCAAAAAGCATGGGCTGAACCCGGGGGAGGAAGCAGAATCCTCTGCCCACCCACATCAGGGTAGCCACTACCCCACACCCCGCCATCCATCCAGGAAGGCAGCTCGGAAGGGGCAGGGGCCGAATCCGAGTAGGCCAACTCCTGGGGGGCCTCTGGGCTGGACTACCCTGTGGGGACCTTACCACTTAAACAAAACAAAACAGTTTTATCGAGACATAATTCACATAGTATAAAATTTATCCTTTAAAAACGTACAATCCAGTGATTTTTAGTATATTTACAGGGTTGTGCAAGCATCACCACTATCTAATCCCAGGACACTCTTAGCATCCCCCAAAGAAACTCGGAGCCCAGTAGCGGCCCCTCTCCTCCCCCTCCCCTTAGAAACTGCTCATCTACTTTCCATCTCTACGGATCTGCCAATTTTGGTCATTTCATATTATAGAATCAGAAAATAGGTGACCTTTTGTGTCTGGCTTCTTTCACTGAGCATATAATGGGTTTTTAAGATTGACTTATTCACACTATAGCACATCTGAGTCCTTCCTTTTAATAGCCAAATAATATTCCATGGCCGTATTTCCACATTTTGATCTAGTTATCAATTGGTGAGCATGTGGGGTTGTTTCCACTTTGGGACCATCATGAATAATGTGAGTAATGTTGCTATAAACACTCGTGTGCAGGTTTTTATGTGGGTGTGTATTTTCATTTCTCTGGGGTCTAGACCTAGAAGTGGAATCGCTGGGTGGTACGGTAACTCTCTCAACGAACGGCTAGACCCTTCACATTGGTGGCTTTCCCCATTTTGACATTCCCACCAGCAGTTGGTGAGGGTTCGAAGTCTCCCCATCCTTGCTAACACTTGTTAGTACCTGACTTTTCATTATAGTGAGTCTAGTAAGTGAGAAATGGTATCTCAATGTGTGCGTGTGTGTTTTTAAGATTTTATTTATTTGAGAGAGAGAGCACGCATGAGAGCACAAGAGGGAGGGGCAGAGATAGGGGGAGAGAGAACCTCAAGCAGGCCCCTTGCTTAGTGAGGAGCCCAGTGCAGGGCTCGATCTCATGACCCTGAGATCAGGCCCTGAGCCTAAACCAAGACTCAGACGCTTAACCAACTGCACCCCCCCCAGGCACCTCCCTCATTGTGGTTTTAACTAATGACTGATGAGTTGAGCACTTTTTCCTATGCTTATTGGCCATTTGTAGGTCTTCTTGGAGAACTGTCTGTTCATATTTCCTACCCGTTTAAAAACTGGGGTATTTGTCCTTTTATTGTTGAGTTATAAGACTTCTTTATATTTCTAGATCCGTGTCCCTTATTGGGAGAAAGGAGGTGGAACGCCTGGCCAAGGAGCTAAACCCTGGGGCTGCTCTGAACGTCACACTCCTAATCCCTAGGTCTGTCCCTTGGGCCTCACTGAGGGGCTCCTTTATCCCCTGGAAGGGTGGGTGTCTGCCCCGTGAGTCACCCTCCCCTACCAGCTCCCTTGACCCACTTCAGACACCGCATGGTGAATGCTTCCCAGGGACCATGGGGCCTCCGCCCATCGGGGCCCCCGCCCAGCAGCTGGTTTTCCTACCAGGGAAAAGGGAAAATGCCAATCCTCGAAGAGGTGACCGCAGAGAAGCCAGCACCTGTTCCTCACCCGCTGTGACACGGCCACGACCCCAGCTGCCACAGGCCAGCCGCCTCCACCGCCCAGAGGTCTAGCCCGCAGCTTACCGGGCCCGAGGGGCAGGCAGCGGAAGGAGGGGAACGCGGCCCCCCTCTGCTGGGAGGGATGCCTGCCAGGGCAGCCGCAGCCCCCTCGGGCCAGGCCCTCCCTCACCCTGCTTATTTAAACTTTCCTGAACTTTCCACAGTTTGTAAGTTGAGCTCCTATAACTTTGAGAATCAAGGGAAATGGTAAAAAAACAAAACCCCAACCGTGGCTGCTGGCTGATTTTGCTTAGACGTTTTGGAGGTTGGCTGTGCAGGGCTGGGTGCTAGGTGTGAGACACAGGGACAGTGCTTGCTGGCTGGTTGTGTGGGGGTCTCACTGCCTCTACAACCTTCTGGGCTGGGGTGTTTGCCCAGCCATGACCACCAGCCTCATGCCCTCGTTTGTGACTCTGTGCAGGGTGTGAGGGGTGGGGGTGGCGACTCGGCCACTGCAAATTCACTGCCCTCAGGGAGGGGAAGGGGCCCGACAATTCAGGCGAAGGAAGACCAGCTGGGGAGGGACTGGGGTTTCTGGACTGTCCTTCAAGGAGGATTAGGATTTCTTTCTTTCTTTTTTTTAAGATTAGAGAGAGAGAGAGAGAGAGAGAGAGAGAGAGAGAGAGAGAGAGAGAGACAGCGAGAGCAGGAACAAGCAAGAGGAGCTGAAGAGGGAGAAGCAGTCTTCCCACTGGGCAGGGCGCCGACGCAGGGCTCGATCCCAGGTCCTCTCCCTCACCTTTACTTCATTCACCTCTTGGTCCTGCAAACCTCTCCCCTCGACCCCCACTGGCTGGCTCTCCCAGACAGCCCTTCTTTCTTCTGCAGGATCTGGCCTGAGGACTTGTTCCCCACTCCCGCAGCGCCCCAGCTGGGCCTGCCACCCGCCACCTGCCACTCGCTCACTTGGACCCCCTCTGGCCCTGCTGGCTTCAGCTTTGGCAGGCTCTGGGCCCTGAGGCCCCTCTGCTCACTGATTACACAGCAGCCGGTGGGCTCCAGAGCCAGAGTGAGAGATTTGTTGTGGTTTTTAGGGGGCGTTTAGGAGCCGATGTGATAATGTCTGTGAACGCGCTTTGTAAACTGTAACGGGGGAGTGCCATGCACATGTGAGGGGCTGGGGGTGGGGCAGGAGCCTAGCCCCCAGATCACATCCTGGGCTCAGCTGGGAAGGCCCTCCAGTCCTGGGGGTGGGGAAGTCCTGCTGGAGGGTAGGGCAGGAGTCCCAGCCTGGATCTGCTGAAACAGGACCTTCCTGGACCTGCGGGCCTGTCTGTGCCGCCAGGCAGCCCTGGAATGAGCTATGAGCCAGAAAATTGCCCGGCTCCCACCCTCACGCAAGAGGCTCAGTTGTACTGCAGTGACAGTCACACACTTCCTGGCTGCAGTGGGGGAGAACTCAGGCCTCCCAATCCCCAGGGTGGGGGGATGGAGCTCACAAAGAGGACAGCGGGTGCTCTTCTGGGAAGGGGAGCTGCTCATAGGCAGAAAGATCCTGCCTTCCTACCCTTCTAGCTAAATGTTACCATCTGAGAATGTTTCTCCAGTGCCAAATGTTTGTTGAGGACCTACTATGAACTTGGCACTGCTCTGGATGCTGGGGGTACAGCAGGGATTGAGACAAATCAAAGTCCCTCTCCTCACACCACTTCCGTCCTCTTGGGGGAGGCAGGGCAAAGACAGACAATGCACAGTGGAATAAAGATGACTTTAAATACTGGTTGTCACTACAGAGACAATGAAATGCGAGGATTGGGAACTGCTAAGGTTGGGGAGGGAGGCAAAAAGTCCTTGCTGAGGGTCCCTCTGCCCTTTTTCTAGGAGGGCCCCTCTCCAAGGTCTCCTGGCAATCCTAAGCCCGGAGGTCCTCCAATGACCTGCCAATCGCTGGACCAAGGCCGGCACGCTCCTCGGCAGCCTCCCAGGCCTGTGGTCAAGGGGCCGGCAGGGCTCGTGTGTTCTTCATCTGGCCAATGTGGGGGGCTGCCAGAGTCCCCAGCTGGGCTGTGTGCGCTTCATCCTGAAGCTGGTGGGAGGCGGTGGGTGGGTGCAGCCCGAGGACCCCAGCACAGCCGGAAGATTTGGCCGCCTGCCCCCATTCTCCAGCAGAGGAAAACGAGAGCCCTGGCTGGCACAGGTGGAATTTGAACTTCGGTCTACTTGTTTTCTAAAACAGACTAAACTGAAAATCACACCCCTCGTCTCATCAGGACAAGCAGAGAAGTCTCCTTGAACTTGGGATTCATTGCCTTTACTTATCTGGAGAGTAAGGAGAAGGGAGCTAACGCTGTTTGAGGCTTCCGAGGGCCAGGCTATTTTAAATACCGAATCTCAATTAACTTAGTCAATCCCCAGCACAACTCAATGCTGTGAGAACTGCCATCCATATCCTCATTTTACAGACAGGGAAACTGAGGCCCAGAGAGGTTTCCCAGAGCCATACAGCTGGTAGAGCAGAGCTAGGATGTGAACCCCTCAGGGTCCATGTTTTTAACCGCTCCATTCTGTCTCCCTCATAGAGGTCACAAGCCTGGAGCCTTATGATCACCAGGCTCTGCTGAGTGCTCCCGCACGTGTCACCCCACATCAGGCTCATGACAGTCTCTTAAATCAGTTGGTCTTCCTAGGATCTGCCCTATACTTTTTACAGAGAAGGAAACTGAGGCCCTGAGCAGGTGAGTCACAGCTGGGAAGCTAGGAAATTAGGATTGGAACTCAAGTCACCTCACCCCAGAACCCAAGCACATAACCTCTTGGCTCTCTCCCCTCTTTCCCTCCTCGTCTGCTGTCTTGCTTTAGCCCCTGAAAACCCCCAGAGGCTCAGCTATTCTCCCATATTGCAGATGGGCACATTGAGGCTCAGAGAGGTGTTTTGTGATTGACTGTTTTGTGATGGTCCATCATGGCTGGCTGTTGAGCTAGGCCTGCCTTCTGGGCCCTTCACCAAGAGGGCCAGGGCCATTGTGGCCAGGAGATGGTTGGGGGTGGGGCGAGGCAGACCGGGTCTTGAGCATTTGCCCAGGTGTGCAAGGTGCTGGGAGAGAGGACTGCTCAGAGCCAGCTCTGGGACCCAGATGCCAGCATCTCCTCCATTACACACCAGTCCTTAGCTCTGGAAACAGCCCTGAGCGGGGGGTCTCACTTCCCAGCAGAGCAGGGGCCCTCTGGAGGGCCCGAAGGCTCCCAGCTTAGCATCCTACCAACCTGTGACCTTGGCAAGGTCGTCTTATCTGAGCTTGTTTCTTCTCTGTAAAATGGGATCCTGGTGTCTGCCTGGGTTTGTGACATATGTTTTTAATGAAACCTGTGGTGCGTTTGATGGCTGCAAAGGTGTGGCTCCTGCCTGCCTCCCCCACCCTGGTCTCTGCTCAGGAGCCAGCAGGATGAAGACATACTGGAGGAACGTGCCCTGGGGAGTCATTCATGGCTGCCTGGGCCCCCGAGGGCTCTCTGGCCTACTCTGTCCCTCCCATGGGCCCTGGCCAGCTGCTGCCCTCCACCCTGTGGTCCTGAGGCTTCTTGTGACCTCACAGGTGTCAGAGAGGCCCCGTGGGACCCTCCCCGAGTTTCTTGGACATTCCCCAGGTGACTGCACCTTCTGGGAGGGATTTGATGCCAGTCTGAGGGCAGAGGCAGCAGAGGCTGTGGGATTAAGGTGGAGAAAAATGAAGCGTGGAAATCATTAGCTTCCTTGGTTGGCAAGAGCCACCCTGAACGAACATTTGAGGCTTTTAAAACAAACATCAACTGCAGGGACTGGTGCCCTGTGCCCACCATGGCCCAAGCCGCCTAGCGGAATCCCGATCCCGGCAGCTCTTTGGTTGCCACTCAGCCAACACTTACTGAGTGCCTACTGTGGGCCAGGCCCAGAGCCAGGATGGGAGGGAGAATTCAGCCAGAGAGCAGCAGCCCTGTGGCGAGAGCGCAGCCGCAGAGGCCCTGGTGCCAGCCAGCATCAGACAGGGTGGGGCAGGCGCCACTACCTCCTGGGGGGCTGTGGGAGCAGGGAGGGGCGGGGCTGCCCCAGGGTGACACTGTGGTGCCAGGAGGTTCCCCAAAAGAGGGGCCTGACGGGGCGGGGGCGGGCCTCCCATGGAAAGGGACCTGCAAAGCCGCTGGGGTATGAAAGGCTCCCAGCAAGAGAAAGCACATGCCTCTAGGGCCAGGCAGGAGGGCCTGGTGGGGACTGGGGAGAACTGCAGGCTAGTGCTCTATCAATATCGCCCCCAGTGCGGGAGGGGGGGCGGTGGGAGACTTCTGCCTGAGCTTCCTCTTTTCCAAACTAAGCTGGAAATGTGGATTTTTATGTGAAAATTCCTGATTTTTACCTGTTGGGAATTATTTTTAATTAAAAACCAAAAATACTATGGGGTCAAACCAAGCTGGCTTTGGCTGGGTTGGGCCTGTGGGCCAAGTTTCTGATCCGGTGACAGAGGTGATGGGGAGGAGGCCCGGAGGTGGAGCAGGCTGGTTAGAATGGGGGTGGGGGTTTGGGCAGGGGGAGGGGGGCTGGGCTGGGTGGGCCGGCAAGAGGATGGGGGGGCCAGTTGGATGGAGGGGGTTTTCTGATGGGGTGGGGTGGGCCTGTTGGTTGGGGGTGTTGGCCTAACCCCCACCAGCGCCGCCAGTGCGTGTGGGGGAGGGTTGAGCGTGTGGGGGAGGGTTGGGCGCGGGTGGGCGGGGGCTGGAGGCAGGGCCCCCCCCCACCCCAGCCCCGCGCGCCGCGGCCGCCCGCCGCCTCCATCCGGGCCTCTCCCCACCTCCCGCCCGCCCGCCCCCGCCCGCGCCCCTCCCCCGCCGGCGCGCACGGCTCCCGCCGCCCCTCCTCCGCCCGCCCGCCCTCCGCCCGCTCTCCCCGGCTCCCTCCCGGTCTCTCTTAAGTGCCATCGAGGGGCGCCGGGAATTGCAGCCAGTAAATCGCGTCCCACCACTCAGCAGCGGGGCCACCGCAGCGGCGCCGCCCGCGCCCGCCGGGAGCCCGCGCCGCCCGGGCGCCTCTCCAGGGCCCGCGAGGCCCGCCCCCCACCCGGCGCGGCGCTGCGCAGGGCCTGCCCCCGGGCCGGCCGGGGCGCGCGGGGCCCGCGCTGGAGGCGAGGACGCGGCGGCCGCGGGGCGCACGGCCCGGAGCGCGCGGCCCGCGCCCCCGCGCGCCCTGCCCGCGCCCGCGCCCCGCGCTCCGGAGCCCGGCCCCGCTGCCCGGGCTCTCCTGCGGGACCGATGCCGGCCCTCCGGCCGCCAGGGTAAGGGGACAGCGCGGGCGCGGCGTGGTGAGGCGGGAGGATGGGTGGGCGCCCGCCCCGGGGACCCGGTGCCTGCCCAATACTGGCGTCTGGCACGTGGGGGCGTCTCAAGTTCCCTCTGGAGGCCGGACAGGTGGCGAGAACGCGGGGGTGTGATCCTCTGAGGCTAGCACTTACTGCGTGCCTACTGTGCGCCAGGTGTGATCGGCTTGGCTGGAGTGGGGGTTTTGTCCCCATTGTACAGATGAGAAAACAGAGGCTAAGAAAGGGCAAATAGCTTGCTCAGGGTCCCCAGCTAGGAGGTGGCCAAGCCAGAATTTGAGCCCTGGGCTGCTTGACACCAGAGCCAGAGCTCTCCCCACTAGGGTACACACAGCCACGGAGTGAGGGTATGAATATTTCATTGTAGAAAAGAAGAAAAAAAAAATCAGCCATTGTCCCACCACCATAATGCAGCCTCTGTGAGCATCGAGGTTCTTTATTTCGGCCTTGTTCTTTTCCCTGTTTTCTTTAAGAGTATGTGCTTTGGGGTCATTTGGACCCTAGTTCCATCCTGTCTATAGCACGGAGCAGCTGAGAGGCTTTGAGTAAGTCCCTTAACTCTCTGGGCCTGGGTCTGCAGCCTAGGAAAATGGGGGCACTCCCGTGGTTACTGAGGGGATTAGATGAGACCTGGTGGGTAGCCCTGAAGGTACAGTAGGAGAAAGGGAGGGGCCAGGGCCTGGGGCAGGGGTTCCACAGAGATTCCCGAAGCACCTAGTAAGTGCAGGAGCTGCTCTGGGCCCGGGGGCTGCCAGGGGGCAGCCTGGCCCACACGCTTGCTCCCGAGAGGACTCTGTCCAATATAGTGGTGCTGCCTCACCTCATGCCCTGCCTTTGCCAGGCTCCTGCTTCCTCCTGGAGTGTCTGGGACCAGGGGCAATCCCCCAGCTTCACCTCCTCCAGGAAATGAATTGGCTTCAGAAGGAGGTGTCCGGCACTGCTCAGAATTTGGCACCTGGGATCACCTGTGGGGGCTGGTTTCTACTACGCCCGGGTCTGGGTTTGGGGCCCTGCTGGGGCCTTCAGGGCTCACAAGTTAAGAATGAGGTCCAATTCCTTATCTTCTCTTGGGCCAATGACATCACCTCCACCAGCACCCAAATTGGAGATCCCAGGCCTGTGGCCTCCTGGACATCTCTACCTGCCCATCTCTCCAATCAACCACAGGGTTCCTCTGGTCCGGCCCCCTAAGTGTCTGTCTCTCCTTTTACCCTCTGGCCTGGGCATTTCCA
This sequence comes from Spilogale gracilis, assembly GCA_004023965.1. NCBI lineage: Eukaryota > Metazoa > Chordata > Mammalia > Carnivora > Mephitidae > Spilogale > Spilogale gracilis. The sequence goes on along the minus strand of PITA01029148.1, from coordinate 8,913 downwards.
CCTCACCTCCCCTGCCTCAGCCATCAGTCTGGGACACCGTAGCCCAAGCTGTCTTTCTAAGTGCAGCTCTGAGCTTCTGAACTCCTCAGCTGTCCACAGACCTAAACTAGGCCAAACTACTCAGCTGCCTCTTGAGGCTGAGCTTCCTTGGGGTCTGCCCTGCCCACTCCTGCAGCCTCACCACCATGAGCAGGCTGTCCCCAGGACACAGAGCTCCTGAACACTGGGTCTCCCCCATCTGACATGATCTCTTCGACAAACATCCCTTCCCTTGTGTCTTCTGGCCTGTTGAACTCCTGCTCATCCTCAGGGCCAGCTGGGTTTTCCTCCCTGTAGTCCTTCCAGACCCCCACCTCTGTGAGGCGGGGCGAGTCCATGTGCCATCCCTCCCCCCGGGCACCCCTGCTCTTGGCAAGTCCCTCCATTATGCGTCTCACATGGGTAGCATGACCGAACATGCTTCTGTGTCAGCCTCTCCCACCAGACTGGGAGCTGTGGGAGACCAGGGGCTGGGACTGACATGTGCCCAGGGCCAGACCTGGCACGGCCAGCTCCGCTATCTTTGAGGAAGGAGCACCAGGGAGCCTGGCAAAAGCAGATGGACCTGAGTTCTTGGGGGGGGGGGGCTCTCTCAAAACCCCATGGGAGTCAGTGAGGAGTGGAAAGGCATGAGCTTCCTGCCTCCTTGGGGGTCTCCTACTGGTGAGCAGGGTGCCCTAGATTGAAGAGATGAGGACCAGATTTCCTCCCAGGGACCTGCAGGCCTTGACCCTCAGCCATAGCCGTCAGGGGCCAAGGTCCCACCTGGATTCGTTGGTGCAATGATGGTGGGCGGTCAGGTGGAAGGGCCCTCCCTGCCTCATCCCCTGAGTCCGCCAGCCCCCTCTGCCCTGTGACGCTCACCCCCGACGTCCGCCCAGGGAACAGGGAGAGTTATGTCAGGCCCTCTGGCCGAGCGCCAGGGCTCCCCATGGAACTATAAATTGACCTGTCGGGAGAGGGAAGAGATTAATGTCGGCCATCTTCATTAGCGCGTCCCCCAGGGTGACGGCGGCTGCCCTGAGCTGGCTGATTGGAGAGGGTGTGAGTGAGTGAGGGGATTGAGGGAGGTTGCACTCCCCCCAGAAAAGCAAGGGGTAGGGGCCAGGGACTGCCAGAGAGCCGTGGCCTCTGCCTACTGTTAGAAGGGCCGTCCCTCTGGCCCCTGCTCCTGGCAGCAGGCGTGCGCTTTGATGGAGGGCCTGTGTGCTAATTGGGAGCAGAGATGCGCGCCCTGCGGCTCCGCGGGGCTCCCAGGCTGACACCGCCGGCATCTGCGGGGCCTTCATTAGAGGCCTTTCCCCTGACCAGAAAGGAGCCTGCTGCGGGCTGGGGGGAGGCTTTCCTCCTTGCCTTTCCCCTCCCCCTCCCCTCGCCCTTCTTTTTACCGCGTTGATGACGGGGAAGGAGGCAGCTTTGGTGTGTCAAAGGGATGATGATTGGAAGATGGGAGAGGTTTAAGATGAGCACGTGACCTTGGCTTGGGGCCTCTGCTGCTCTGCATTTGAGTGTCCTCGTCCATGGGACGGGCATGGTCATAGCCCCTGGAGCCAGTGGGGATCGGATAAGGGAGCGTGTGTGGATGGATTTCTCTTTGCAAATGAGGGCAAAGCAGAGCTTGGGGCTGAAGCCCAGACTTAAGCCCAGCTACTCGGGTTCAAATCCTATTCCTGCCTGCCCTCATGAGGTCCTGGGCCCTCTGAGCCTCAGTTTCCTCGTCTGGCGATGGTTGCAGGCTGGGGCTAGTTTTACGGGTGGGAGTCCCTTTTGGGAGACAGAAACAGGGCCTTCTTGCTGAGTGCGGGTTGCTGTGGGAAGTGGTATTGGCTTGTTCCATCATTCATTCGCCCACTTGGGCAGGACACACCTGCTGTACTGGGGTCTTGTGCCCACAGAGGGATTCAGAGGTGGCCTTGTCCTCTGGTGGTCTTCCTGGGGAAACGGGTCCAGGAACAGGTGGGAGACAGGGCTACATGGGGTGCTGGGATTGCTAGAAAGCAGTCTTGCCAAAGCCAGGGATATCTGGAAGGCTCCACTGGGACTCCCGTGAGGTAGAGGCAGGGTAGTGTTTCCTTGCAGACCTAGCCTGCACCAGACTCTGATGTAGGGAGACCCAGCTGGTCACCAAGTTCCCGGCCCCTTGAGTTCTGCAGACCAGGCTGTTGACCAGAGTGTGAGCAGGGGAGGCTCTGCTGAGTGGGGACTGAGATCCCTCTCCACACCCACTGCCCTGACTCCCAGCCTTGCGTGCACATCCAGAGGTGCTGGGAGGGGAGATCACTGGCCTCCAGTTCATACCTCAGATTGGGTTCTAGGAGCAGCTGGTTGGCCTAGTGCCTGCTCAAGGCTGGGGGTAGGCAGCAGGTGGGCCGGGACCACCCGGGAAGGTAAAACGAATGGGGCCGGGCCACTCACTAGCTGAGGGTCACTGTAGGCATGGTTCTTTGCTTCTCCAAGCCTCAGTTTCCTTGTTTGCACAACAGGATGGCACTGTGCTAACTGCCTGGTACATGCCCGCCCCGGCCCAGAGCACGTGAGCACTGTTGTGTGGTCACTTCTGCCTCAGGCAGCTGCCCCGACTCCTGCTTGCTGCCCAGAGACCCCTGGGCTTCTCTGTGGCTCCAGCTCTGTCCATCCACCTACCAGGGGGGTCCTGTGTACCCACTGTGCACTGTGGAATGTTTGAACAAAAAGCACGTGGTTCTGCAGTTGGAAAACCCTGTTTTGAGTTTTCACTCTGTAGCCAACCAACTGTGTGGCCTTGGGCGCAACACTTGACCTCTCTGGTCTCCTCGGGAGCTGAAATGAGATACCGTAGGCTGACGACCACAGAGCAGTTTGCACCGATGTGTGATCCTTGTGTGGAGGTTGGAGCACTGGATCAAGAATGCGTGCCCTGGGGGGAGTTGCTGCCCTCTTGGCCGTGCAGTGTGACTTTGGGCACATCTGTTAAAGGGGGCCGTGGCACCTGCCCACATCACAGAGCTCTTCAGATACTGAAAAGACACGCGGAGTCCGGGAGAGGGGCTGCTCCTGGGCGCGATTACAGGGCTGGGTGCTTTCTTGGAACCACCCTGGCCCTGGAGGGGTGGATAGCCTTCCCGAGGCTGGAAAACGGGGCCAGACCTCCCCCACCCCACTTGCCCTGGTGCCTAGATCTCTGTGAGTCTTCATCGAATCAGAACGTTAGCCATTCTGTTTCGAATGCATCTGAATGGGCTGCAGCCCCATTTAAGAGCAGATGTGTTGAAATACACCGTCACCCGGACTTTAATGTATGAAGATTGCCCTTTGGAAGTCACGTGCCGAGAGGCGGATGACGAAGAGGTGCCTATTGTTGCCGCCTCGCGCCGTGCCCAGCCGGTCCCGCCTGGCAGACTCCGTCGCAGGAGCTGGCAACATGGCTGTCTGCCTCCGCCTCTCCCAAGCAGGCAGGAATCACTAACGCGTTAGCAGTTTCATTAAGCCTCTCGCCGGCCTCCCCGCCTCCCTCCCGGGCCTCCTCGGTAATTATTTCCCCAGCCCTTCCACTCGCGGCCCCTTAGTGAGCTCTTCTTCGTTATTGGCCGAGTGGCCCCCCGCAGGCTGGGCTGCTGGGACAGGGGCTCCGCTGAGGCCCCCCCACATAGGCACCCCCCCTCCTCCCTGCATCGCCATTTAAGCTTTGTGTCCCCCTGAGGCCTCCGTGAAAATGCAGATCTGCTGCCTGCCAGGGGTGACAGTTAACCCGTTATTACGCACCCAGCACATGGGAGTCGCCTCGGCACAGCCCGCCTCCCGTCAATGAGGCAAAAGTTTCTCAGGCCTTCCTCTGGGACTGTCACTGGGTGGGCACAGGGGACCCAGCTGTGAGGGAGATGGAATTCCTTGTGCTGCGAAGCTGTGAGCATCCAGGCCCCGGGTGGGTAGCTGGCACCTGCCTCCTGTTCGGGGCATGCCTGGGGACCGAGGGGCAGAGATGTAGAACGTGGGATGGGTCTTGAGAGCATTGTCTTCTTGGCACCCAGAGGTCCTGGGACCCACAGTGAGCAGGAGACCCAGGAGACCCAGACACCCCTTCCTCTTGGCTGTGATGACTGGCTAGGAAATGGGCACCTGGCCCGTCTGAGCCATCAGAGGCTGTGCTGGGTCTTGAACTTAGGGTCCTGGCTGTAGTCGCTGAACCCGGGCGTGTGGATGTGGGACCACCAGTCACTCTCTTCCACCAGCCGTATCCAGGGCAGGGAATCTGAAAAAGTCAGCGCGGGGAGGATGAGTAGGGTTTCCTGGCACAGAAGGGGCAGGGAGGGCATCCCGACCGAGTATGGGTCTGGGGACGAGAAGAGAAAGTCCAGGGTCAAGCCTGGAGAAGCAGTTCAAGTCTAGACCATAGGAGGCAAAGCAGCAGCAGCCAGAGTGTCCCGGGAGCCAGCCCCCGATGTGGTCAGATGCAGTTGCGCCACGGAAACCAGCAGGTCATCGACTCATTCACTGGACAGATCGAGGGAGCACCTACCATGCGCCGGGCCCTGAGGCTACAGCGGTCACCACTGAGATGCAGGCGCTGCATCCACGCGGGTCCTGTGCTGTTGGGGAGACAGACAATGAGCAAGGAAGGAGATACAGAATGTGAAAGTGTTATCCGACGGTAACTGCGGTGGGTGGCGATGTGGCCACTGCTGGCCAGGGTACTCTGGGGAGGCCTCTCCAAGAGAAGACGTCGGAGGTGAGAGCTGAAGGACAAGGAAGGCTGACCATGGGGAGATCAGGAAGAAGAGCATCCCAAGCAGAAGCGGGGGTAAAGGCTCTGTGGCAGGTCTGAGTTTGGCCTGTTGAGGGGCAGAAAGGAGGCCAGTGGGGCCATGAGGTATGGTAGAGGGCAGGGGGCCAGATCATTTTTGCAGCGCACTTGGCTTTTCTCCTTGTGTTGGGGATCTTTAGAGGGTTTCAGCAGCCAGTCTGGAGGTGCACACAGGGGGATAAGGAGGATGGCAGTAGGGCTGGAGCTGGGGGGATCCATGTGGCCTGGAGAGTTGGGGGAGAGAGAAGCCTGGATAGAGCCCCAGTTTCTGGAATGAGCATCTGGCGGGGGTGGGATAGAGGTGCCTTATAGGGAGAAGGGATACCTGGAACAGGCCTAAGCTGGGTGACATCTGGGTGGAGGGGTCAGGGACAGCTAGGACTGGTGATTAAAGCTGAGGTTGTTGAAGGGGAGGGGCGGTGGGAGCCATGGCCTGGAGAGAGGGAGGACATCTGGAGCAGTTTTTCCCACCTGAGCACTCAAGCTGTGCCAGGGTGTGTCAGGTGGGGCTGGCATGGGGTGTGTGAGCCAATTCTTGCCCTGGCCGTCCCTGCGGATCCTGGCTGGGGCATCTAAGTGACCTAGCTGCTGCCTACGGCCATGCCCCCCTTTGCGGCGAGAAAAAAACAAGCTGCTTAGTCTTGGTGCCCGCTGGTTTGCTTGGTTGGAGAAGGCCCTGCTGACGGCGCCAGGGTCGCACTGCATGGGTAGTGGGCTGGATCCCTGACCTGTGGACAGGTGCCTGGGTCCGTGCTCCTAGTGCCTGCGGGTAGCAGACAGGTGATGGCTGGCTCACAGACCTCGGTTGCTCACTCTGGGTGGGCCTGGAGGGAAAGGTGAGCTGGGGCCAAGCTAGTCTGGGAGGTGATCTGAGTGCCAGGGGACCCCTGCCCCACACCTGGAGCCCTTCCCTCTCCAGGACCCGCTGGCCTCCCAGTCTCACCCCCTGGAAAGACAGTCCGCTGGTAAGCGTGCAAGTACACGGCTAGTGCCAGGTTGTAGGCGGAGTTGTGTAGGAAAACTGCGGGGTGCTGGACTGTGGGTGGGCAGGGGGGTGCTGATGAGGGCAGAGTGGTCAGGGAGGCTTTCATCCAAGACCTGAGAGGAGAGAAGGTGCCAGTTATGGGAGGTGTGGTGAGGAGAGCATCCCAGGTGGGGATGTCTGCTTTCTCGTCTGTCTTCGTCATTCCCCATGCCTTCTGGGGACTAGCACTAGAGCTAAGATCTTCGCCGGGGCTAAGCTGATTTGGGTAGGGTCCTCAGGGGCAGGGATGGTCCGTGGTGGCCCCGCAGAGCCCAGATCTCAGGAGTGCAGGCAGAGGCCAAAGCCATGCTGGATTCCGGGGCCAGCTGGTGTGCGGCTGTGGGTGCTGTGCTTAGCCAGGGCCTAAGCCTGAGGCTTGGGCTGGGCTCGGAGTCCTTGGAGAGACTGCACAGGAAGGGCCAGCCCCCACTGGACAGGCCGACCAGGTGGAGTGGCTGGCATGCTTTGGGTTTGATCCTGTTCCCCTTAGAGGTGGGGAAGCCAGCCTCAGGCAAGTCTCTGAACTTGAGCTTCTTTGATCTGTAAAATGGGCACAGCTGTGCCTCCCCCAGGAGGCTGGCGGGAGGATTGAGCGGACTAACAGGGCAGCGCCTGGCTCAGGATGTTGGCTGGGTGGGTCACCTAACCCCTCTGGTTACTCTTGGCATTTGCTGAGGGAGTTGCAGGCGGGGCTAGTGTTAATTTGGAATCTACATCCCGCCGGGCTCGTTCACTGTGCCAGCTCCTGGAACAGCGCCTGCCCAGCATGGGGGTGGGGGGGCGCTCTGTCGATGTTTGACTGACCACTGACTGAGTGAACGGGGCCGTGTGAGTGAGGGGCCCCCAGGTGGTGAGGCGGACAGGGCACAGAGCACTCGGGCTTTACTCTCCGGGAACAGGGGCTGTGCCTGGTGGGCTGACCGTGGGGGATCCCAGCCACCTCCTCTGCACATGTGCTGGGCCCTCCTGGTAGAGGTCGTCAGGCTGGGTCATGTTTTTCTTCACTGCCTATGTCCTCTCCAAGCCTGTTTCCTCTTCGGTAAAATGGAGCTAATGGCGATCCTGAGCCCCCTGACCCGTCCCCAGATCATTCGCAGACTCATGAGAGGATGACATTAAGGGGATCCTACTGACGCTGAGCCTGAAGGAATGTTTCAGTGACACTGGTTTCCCAAGGCTGTCCACGGTCCCCAGGAGGCCACTGTGCTGCTTGGACTCCAGGCAGGGCTTCTCCCTTCCTCCAGTGGCCTGCGGCATGACAGGCACCTGTCTGTGTGACCCTTCCAGTGACGTGGTACATTGAATCAGCTTTGTCCAGTCACTCATCCAGGGCCTCCTGGAGCCCGTTTTCACAGGAGCCTGCCCTAAGCTCTAGCTTGGGCCCCTTGATCTGGGCTCCCACTGCCACTGTGATCCCATATCCCCGCGGGCCCCTCGAGGAGCCACCGTGGTGGGCTGGCACGGCTCCTGCGGGGGAACCCTCCAGGCTGGAACATGGTAGGTGTGCAGCAAGGGTCCAGAAGTAGGCCCTCAGAGGCCTGATTCCACATGTACCATGTGCAGAGCCGGGAGAGAGAACCGTGGGTCCCAAACCCCGGATTCTTCTCAGGTTTATGGCCGGGAGTAGGTTGGCTCACAGTGGGTTGGATGAAGTTTTTTACCCCTTTTTCTTCCCTGTTCCTGAGGCAGATAGAAACCATTGGCCCCTCGTAACTGGGGAAACTGAGGCCCACAGAGGGCCAAGATGAGAGGGAAGCCAGATGCGTTGCTGTGTTGGTGTGCTCTGCCTTCCCAGTGTGGTGGCCGCTGGCCGGGCTGAGTACAGCCTGCGCACACAACATCCTCTTGAACCCTCTGTGCAGGGAGGCAGGTCCTATCACTGCCCCATTTTGCACATGCAGGAACTGAGCGAGCAGAGAGCAGGGTGATGGAGCCAGGATTTCTTATTTACTTTTTTTTTTTTTTGGAGGTGTAATTAAATGTAGCAGTGTGTGCAAATCCTAAGTGTACAGCTGGGTAGGTTTTTACATACATGTGTAGCTGTGTCGTTCTACTCCAGGTCCAGACCTCGAACATTCGCGGTGCCCCCGGAAGCTCCCTCATGCCCCGTCTGGGCATCACCCACCTGCCGCCACCAGCCTCCGACTGTGGAAGCTGGCTTTGTCGTCTGTGCACCTCACATACATGGGGTTACACGGTGTGCCTCCTTTTGCGTCTGCTCTTTTTACTCAGCAGTTTGTCTGTGTGAGTTATCCGTGCTGTTGGTCTGATAGAAGACTGGCATTGGAATTCTCCTGCTAACTGTCCCCGTGGCACCAGAGATCATTCCTGCCACACCTCTCCAGAGGCTCCCACTGCCCTTGGATGAAAGATCCAGATCCTCCCCCTTGCCTTGCCCGTGTCTGCTCCTGTCACTGCCCTCCAGCCACATAAAGGGTGAACGGAGCTTTTATCCTCAGAAGCGCTAAATTCCTTCCTGCCTCAGGACCTTTGCACATGTAATTCCTTCGCCTGTTTGCCCTCTCCTTCCTTCCACGGCCCAGCTGGCGTTTCACCTCCTCCGGCTGGCCTGTCTGGACTTATGCACACGTGCTGCGCCCTCCTGGTGGATGTCATCAGGTCAGGTCATGTTTTTTTCTCCACTGCCCGTGTCATTTGTAATTAATTGTCTGTTAAGCATCTGCCTTCCCACAAGACAGTAAACTCCAGGAGGCAGGGATGGTGTCTGTTGAGTTTAGGGCTGCATCCCCGGCGCCGTGCATTGATTCATTCAGCCATCCTTCCCGTCATCTGTTCATTCAGCAGACAGAGTGCCGGCCACGCAGCAGCCTCTCCGCTGGGATCTGTGGAGTGAGTGGATGGACGGGTGGACAGAAGAGTGAATATCTGTCTGCCTCTCATGGCCAGATTCCTGCCTCTCCATTGCACTGTCTCTGATACTACCTCTCTGGGCCTCAGTTTCCCCAACTGTTGAAGGAAGGAGCCAGACCTGGTCCATCTGGCAAAGTTCTGATCCTGACATGTGGGGCAGACAGGCTGGCTTTGGCGGCCACGTGCCTAGGGGCAGCCA
>PITA01029147.1:0-18321 GCA_004023965.1 Spilogale gracilis | reverse complement strand
TACCCTGGAGAACAGTGGGAGAAGGAAAGGAAATGGGAACTAGGGTAATCTAGGGAGGGAAACGAAACAACAGAGACTTTGGACACAGAAACAAACTGAGGGACTTGGAGGGAGGGGGTGGGTGATGGGAGAGCCTGGTGGTGGGTACTGGGGGCGCCTAGAGCGTGGAGCACTGGGTGTTGGGAATGGGAAAAAAAAAAAATTAATTAATTAAAAAAAAAAATAAAGTTAAAACCAATGTTGGGAAAAAAAAAAAAAACAATAGCACAAAGGTAGAGGAAAAGAAATATATAACTATGCTCCACAGGAAATGGTATCTTATTTACAGGTAGACCATGATGATTTAAAGATATATAGGGCCGCTTGGGTGGCTCAGTTGGTTAAGCGTCTGCCTTTGGCTCAGGTCATGATCCCAAGATCCTGGGATGGAGTCCCACATCTGGCTCCTTGCTCAGCAGGGAGCCTGCTTCTCCCTCTGCCTGCTGCTCTCCCTTCTTGTGCCTTCTCTCTCTCTTTCTCCAACAGATAAATAAATAAAATCTTATGTATTAAAAAAAAAAAAAAGATGTATCCTGCAGGGGGGCCTGGCTGGCTCAGTCCTAGAGCATGCAACTCTTGATCTCAGGGTCATAAGTTTAAGCCCTATGTTGCAGAGATTGTTTAAAAAATAAATAAATAAATTTAAAACAATCTGGAGTAAGAAGGACAGAAGGAAGGAAAGAAGGAAGGCAGGCAGGCAAGCAGTATACTATATACTGTAAAACCTACAGTAACCCCTATTTAAAAGAGCTATAGCTAATAACTGACAAAGGAGATAAATCAAATCATATAACCCAAAGAGAGGAAAAGAGATTCAAAGAACAAATGGGACAAACAGAAAAAAAAAAAAACAACGGCAAGACAGCAGGCTTCAACCCAACCAGATCAATCATCACATTAACTGGCAATGGTCAAAACACATTAATAGCAGAGATGGTCACACTGAATTAAAAAAAAAAAAAAAAGCAAGAACCAACCATATGCTGCCTATAAGGAAACTATTTTAACTACAAAGCCAAAAAGAAGCTAAAAATCAAAGGATAGAAAATGATATACCATGCTAAAAACACAACCAAAAGAAAGCTAGGGTAGCCATGTTAATAAAGTAAGTTTTAGGGCAAAAATATCACCAGAGAGAACTACTTCAAAATGATAAGGGAATCATCAAACAAAAGGACATAATGATCCTAAATGTTTATGCATCTAAGAACAGAACTTCAAAATAACATGAAGCAAAACTTACAGAAATGGTAAGAGAATCATGCTCTAAATCCATAACTGTAGTTGGAGATTTCAATACTACTTTGATATTGATAGAATGAGCAAGCAGAGAAGATTACGAAGTGCAGAACACTTAAACAATACTATCAACCAACTCGACATAACTGACTATCATCACTCATACAGCAGCACAATATATAGTCTCTTCAAAGAACATTTACCAAGTATCATAAAATGAATCTCACCTTAAATACTATGGGACTGCTATCAAGCAAAATATGTTATTTAACAACAAAAAAATAAAATCAGGAATTAAGTACATACTGAGTGAACTGAGGGCATGGTGAACTCAGTGCATGGTGAGATTCTAGCTCTCAATTCTCATGCTGGAATGGCCACAGAATTTCTTTAGATGCACCTGGAATACCTAAGTTAGAATGATGTATCATGCTACCACATGGATCCCTCAGGATTAAAATGGACTCAGGCCTTACTTTTTCATACTTAAACCTTAGGGAAACTCTAAAGCTTCTGCACCAAGGAGTGTGGAGAAGGTGGTATTAAGAACTACAACATATCTAAGTTTTTACCCTACTCTCAGGCGGATCAGTTACCTTATCAGTTTCCATGGACGCTCGTAGAAGACATGAGACCACTAGGTCAGAGATGAAGAAGTTCATCACAACAACAGCAGTTGTTAAGGAACAAGCACAATAGACAGGTGTTGTGGGCACAAAGAAATGAGAGTGCTACTTAAGAAAGAAAAGTCGGTCATTGGCATTCAAGATTTCTTCAGGGGAACAATCTCTGTGGCGACAAGGGCCACAAATGTAGCCATGGCAGGAAAATGAAAAGTTGCTGAAGAAGAGGTCCAGACACTGAGAAGCTAAGGTGATAGATGGGACTAACATGTGGTTAGATGCTAAGGTCTTTGAAGAATGAGGAACGGTTAGGACGACTGGCTGGCTCAGTAGGTACAGCATGAGACTCTTGACATTGGATTGTGAGTTCGAGCCCCACACTGGGTGCAGAGGTTACTTAAAATTAAAATTTAAAAAAAATGATGGAGGCTTGAACAAAGGGATTCAGTGGCAGTGATGAGGAAGATTGTAAAATGTATACCCAGATACTCAAATGGTACATAGCATAAACCATATTAAAGCAATGAATTTCCAGCACACCAAGGAAATAATGAAAGTAGCATGAGGTGACTGATACCATTTTTTCAATACTAACCCTCCACCCAAAACTGTGGGAGAATGAGCAACTAGAGACAGTGTTCTCAAGATGAAATCAAGTTTTAGCTGAAATAAGAAGAAAGAATGTATTATGAAGAGGCTGAAATATAGGTAAGCTTGTTTACGAGAATGGAAGTTCCAGAGACTATACTAGAATGGATGGGAAAGAGGGGTGCGGACTGGGATGGGAAGAAGCAAACAGTAAATCTTTTATCATATGCATGTGTATCCCCTCCAAAACACAAAAAGCAGGAAGCAAAAAAAAAATGTTGCCTCTCCTGATACCACACTCCATTCTTTTTTTTTTAAGATTTTATTTATTTGACAGAGAGAAATAGCCAGGGAAGGAACACAAGCAGCAGGAGTGAGAGAGGGAGAAGCAGGCTTCCTGCCGAGCAGGGAGCCTGATGCAGGGCTCGATCTTGGGACTCCAGGATCATGACCTGAGCCAAAGGCAGAGGCTCAACCACTGGGCCACCCAGGCGCCCCACCACACTCCATTCTAACTCAACTAGTTAAGCATCTTGGACAACTGTCAGTGTTGGCTGACCAATTATATTTTATCCCAACAGAGATTTCTGGTAATCTGGATTACCAGGGGGAAACGGGGGATGAAAGAATATTTTGCAAGAGCTTTTGTAAATTTTTAGTGTTGTAACAGGAAATAGAACAGAAGATGTTGATGATGTGTCAACAGGAAGCCACTGTGAGCTTACAAAAGATACATACATTCTTACCAGGTGAGGGCAGTACTGTACCATTATCCTACATAAAAAGTAGCATTCCATCGGAGTTTGAAGAAGGATATAGGTTAATCTAGATATGTAAAAAAGTTTTTAAAGTTCATGCAGATATCACCAACACCTGGGCCATTCACCCTGTTTCTGCTGCAAAGAAGTGGATGATCTTGGTAACATTTACGTTAAGGCAAAGACCTATATAATGTAGGCAAGTTCCATAGTATTCATAGAGCATACAAGCCTAGACTCTCTCGACTCCCCACTAAGCACAGAGCCCCACTTGAAGATCCATCAGGACCTGAGCGAAAATCATGAGTTGTGCGTTTAACCAACGAAGCCACCCAGGTGCCCCTCATCACCCTCCATTTTAAAAGACAATATCCAAAGTAAAGGTACAGCACTTCTCTTAAGATGACCTATGATGTTAAAAATATTTATCTATCATAGCCATAAATATATAACTTACCCTGCTCCAAATTTGCTGAAATCTCTCTTAGATTGTAGAGTATACACAGTCAAACCAAGAAATACAGCAGTAGTCAGGATAAACGCTTGTAGAACAATATATACATCATAGAAAGTAACTGTAAAATTAAAAAACAGTAATTAAAAATGCACTTTAACATACTCTGTATAACATGGCTTCTTTCCTAGCATTTAACAGAAGTGCTATATTTTCTCCTTGTATTACTTGCCAATAAAAGTAATTATGAGAGGCGCCTGGGTGGCTCAGTTGGTTGAGCGACTGCTTTCGGCTCAGGTCATGATCCCGGAGACCCGGGATCAAGTCCCACATTGGGCTTCCTGCTCGGCGGAAGGCCTGCTTCTCCCTCTCTCACTCCCCCTGCTTGTGTTCCCTCTCTGGCTGTGTTTCTCTCTGTCAAATAAATAAATAAAATCTTTAAAAAAAAAAAAGTAATTATGAAAAGATTCTTTATTCAGCCCTTAACACTGGTACAGCAAAACCACATCCATACTGCAATAAACAGTCATTCATACAAAATAAGGTGGTCACATTATTATGAAGCTAAAGAAATGACTGGAGAGCTATGACACCGCTAGCGGGTTTGGAGTTTGAGCGGTATGTCTGGAGTTTGAGGGGTATGGTAGAATGACTCTCACATGTCTGTCCCAGCATAATTTGGCCACCATCTGTGGTGATTGTTCTTTATGACCTAAATATCAGTAGGGATGACTCTGGCTCCTGTGACTGGCTGGGAATTTCTACGCAACAGGAGCAATGTGAGCAATCACCTGGCTCACTGCATACCCAGTTCATCGGTACAAAGAAATTAGGCAAGGTTGCTGTTCACCAACCCTGCAGAGGACAGGCACCAACCACTAACTGCTTTACATCCCAAATGCATACAATGAATACATAATTGGGGGTTTCTCAAATACATACCAAATTCCCTTCTGAATTTTTAGAATGAGCATCTAGATTGACTATGTCTATTGTAATCGTAATACAACTGCTTCGCATTTTAACAAAATGCTAAATCCTAACCTCTCTGAAGGAAGTGCTTTGAACCTAAAACCATTTAAGTTTTGGGTTTTTAAAAAATATTTTATTTATTTATTTGACAGAAAAACAGCCAGAAAGGGAACACAAGCAGGGAGAGTGACAGAGGGAGAAGCAGGCTTCCCGCCGATCAGGGAGCCTGATGCAGGGCTCGAACCCAGAACTCCGGGATCATGACCTGGCCAGAAGGCAGAGGCTCAATGACTGAGGCACCCAGGTGCCCAAAGTAATTTTTTTTTAAAGATTTTATTTATTTATTTGGATTTGGGGACTCTGGGATCATTACCCGAGCCAAAGGCAGATGCTTAAAGAATGAGAAACCCAGGTGCCCCCTTTAAATTTAAGTAAATTTTAACTTGTCAAGGTTTGATTCCTATTCCTAAATTCTACATTACTGGACAGGATTAGGAAAGTGAATGCAGAAATGAAAAAAGATGAAATTATTTTGCTTGTCAACAATTTCAGTGTAAGATTAGGTGGAAGGGAGATTATAATTAAGAGAAAAATAATGCTCCCAAATTATTCCATCTATATATTTCTACCCCCAATTCCAATAACCCTAAAATAGCTCTCCTCTATCTGTTAGAAATGGAGGGAGCCAAGGAGGACATAGATGGACTTGATGATAATATTAATAGATAGCAACATTAATAAGTAAATATTAATAGCACTTCCTTTATATGCTGAGAAATTTCAGTTCTATTAAGAGTTATTATTACTTATATTATGATTCCTTTACAAAAGGAAGAAGTGAATTACGGAACAATATATAGATTCAATACAACTGGCTACAGAAAGGTTAAAAGCAGTAATGACAAAAGGAAAAGATAAATTTCTGATACATAATAATTAGTAATTTACTGTTATTGACAGTAACAGTTCATTCTAACCTCTTTTGTACCCCAGATTAATCATTTTGAGACAATCTGAATCTTTATTGTTAATAAACCATGAAATTTTTTACTTGAGGCATTACATATAGTATATCAAATAATTATAACAGACACTTCCTTCCAAATACATATTTAATGTAAAATATAAAGCAGAAATTACCAAGTTTCTTGTGGGGCCATCTAATGAGATATGAGACTACAATAATAAAGCAGAGTTTGGTGCAGCAATTTGAGAGGCTCGGCTCTGTGATGATAGTACATGGCTCAAGATATATTTTATCAGTTCCTTTAAGATCCCTCTAAATTAGGGGGGAAAAAATTAGCTACAGTTGCCTTGTTTTTATAAATGGATAAACACACATGAATATTATTCTCAGTCTCATTGTTCTCCTAATTCTTTTCCACTTCCTCTTAGCTTAGTTGAACTAAGTATAAACATTTAGTTTTGCTTATGTTTTATGAATTCTTCATCCTATGCTATGTATTTGAAATATGACATCCCATGATGTTAAGCGTTAGCCCCAAACACCTTTTAACTCAAAAGATTTATCAATATTAAAACATTACTATAACATACAGAAGCACAATTATGACTTACCAACAAAGGCCACAGTCAGAGCTTCGAATAGTGTCTAAAAAAAGAAACTAAATTTACATAAATGCACATAAAATTTACACTATGTCATGTACATGTTCTAATTTGTTAGAGTTCCATGTGATTCCATACGAATGATCTCTCTTTAGCTTCAGAGCAGCCTTGTGAATAATATGGGACACATGATAAGCCTACTGTAATGAAAATGAGACCTCAATGTATTGAGTAAGAAGACTTAGATTCTAATACTGATCCTATCACTCTTTAAACCCTAACTAGATTTTTTTATATTTTTCCCAGGAGGATACACAAATAGTATGGGAAATTCTATTTTTCTCACTCTGTGTAAATAAAAATGAAATTGCTAATGATATGCATATCCATAAAATTTCAATTTCACCAACAAACATAGAAAAAATAAAATATTTACACAGGACTTTAGCGTGGCAGTCCTGAAACGGTCTCCCAGAAATCATTCTCTTTCCTCCCTAGTAAGAACTTTTACCTGGACACATAGCTGTTCAGATTAAACATCACATTTCTCAGCCTCCCTTGTAGCTAGATCTGGTCATAGGACTTTATTCTACCCAACAGCATGTGAGTCGGAGCTGTACAAGTACTGAAATCAAAGGGGCTTGCTCTCCCTTTTCTCAATTTTTTTAAATAACTGGATGGAACATGGATATGGTGGTGAGGTCTCATGCCAAACAATAACTTTAGGTGTACTTGAACCATGGCAGGTGCCTGGGCCCCTGACAGCTTCACTACACAATCATGCAGACTTTTACATGAAAGACAAGTAAACCATCTTGTTTCACCCATGTCACACGTAGCTGAACCCTATCCCAAATAAAAGATTTAGGGATATTGAGTTTTATCCTCCAGCTTCTCTTTCTCCTTAACTACATACCTTTATTTTGTTTTAAATGCTTACTCTAGGGGTGCCTAGGTAGCTCAGTCAGTTAAATGTCTGACTTGATTTCAGCTCAGGTCATGAGCTCAGGGTCCAGAGATCAAGCCCCATTTCATGCTCCATGCTGAGCGCGGAATCTGCTTGAGATTCTCTCCCTCTCCTTCTGCCCCTCCCCCACTCACTCTCAGGCATTCTCTCAAATGAATAAATACATCTTTAAAAAAACAAATAAATGTTTACTTAGATTTTACCAACTATCTGTAGACCATATCACAAGGCAAAGCCAGAAGTAACATTAGTGCCTATGTACTCATACTCCCTGTCACTCTCCCTGCCTGAAATCAAGAACCTATCAGAACGAGAGCAAAAATGGCATTAGAAATTGCACACAGATGTGGAGGCAACATTTTGTCATAATGTTGCTGACAGTGTTAGGGAAGTGGTAGCAAAAGATGACAGAAATATTTTTTTTTCTGGAAAAATATGATTAAACCTCACTCTTGATATCTATGACATGATTTCAGGTAAGAAATCCTACCCCATACTCAAGTATCCAAAGGAAACAGGAGAGTATGAACAGGAGAAAAAGTAAGACATACCATTAGAAAAACATACCACCACCCCTAAAGAGTACTCAGGAAACCAAAGAACCTAAGATTTAAATGAATAACCTTTCCTATAATTGAAATTTCCAAAGTCATGAGCTTTTCTTTCACCATATTAATAAAAACTTGTTACCGGAATTCACAAACTTTCTTTAGTTTAAAGAAACTGAATCTGGTAAATAGCATTTTCACTCTTATTTGACTATAAATATTATTAATATTAGTTTGAAATTAAGTTAAATCTGTAGTTAGAACTCAAAGTCATACTTGAGAAGAGAACAAGAAAAATAATTTAAGAGACATATAACTTGAGCCTTACCAACTTATTCTAGTCATATTATGGGATTGGGTTTTTATACATAGTGGTTTGGGTTTTCATTTTCACAAATATCTAAACACGTATGACCTAGAGTTAAGTTCCCCACTTATGATTTTAAAACTTATTAGTAGGGCGCATCAATTGAACAAAGTGGTCCTTTAAAAGAACAGGGTACCAAGATAAAAAATAACACTGAGGAATTAATCATAAACACTTTAATTTAAGGTCTGAAATTAAGGCTATAATTTTTTCCCAAGAAAATCACAGAGTATTAGGGGTCCAAAGTATCACAGAGATAAAAATCCGCTTCATGATTTTTTTCCACTATACCATTATTCACAGAAAAAAAAAAACCTCTGACACCGACAAATGATAAAAATTCTATAATTATTTGTAGTTTCCTAAAAAATTTGAATGTATTAAAAACATTATTTTGTTTTGCTACTATTACATATGTGTTTGCATTCAGTTAAATAAAGTTAAAACACAAGAATAAATGTTAAAGTAACAGACTCTGTCAAAATACTCACAAATCCAAAAAGCAGGTACAGGTTAAGGGGATGCTTATGTCTGTTTACAGTCAATGCTAAAATCAAACCCAAAGATCCAAGGGCAAACACCAAAATTAAGGCAGGACTGAAAGACAAAATTAAAAGCATTTTTAAGTTTAAAAACAGTATAAAAAGTATTAACCAACTTAGTAAAATTTGTCTGTTTTATTTCTTTGTGAAGACAAGAAAAGGAAATCTGGAAGGAACCACACCAAACTGTCAAAAGAAATTATTTTTCCACTCAGGGAATTTGAGGAGTGTGAGCGGGGGAGGAGCAGCAAGACAAAGAAAAGAGCCCACAATGAATGAGGAAGACTTCATGAACTTTTTACTTCATGAACTTCTATTGTATTCGAATAATCTTTGTAATTAGCATACTATTGTTAACAGAAATACAATAAAGAATAGCTATTAAACAATAAGTACATTTTACATACATTTGCTATATAGCTGTAATCTAAATTAAAGAACTTTACCCCAAATAGCAAACTCATTTTTTTTAATAGGGGGAGGGATGACAGAAATTGTCTACTTCCAAGAAAATATTCATTCCTTATTTTTCCTTTAATATAAAAAATGTATATAACTGTTAGCCATGGAAATAATTATTTTGGAGGTCAGATCTTAAACAAATTGGAGATGAACCATATGAAGCTCCTTTTTCTCAGTGAAATTATCCTACTCATGAGCCAACATTAAGAAAAATTACACATACATTTTTAAAGTACCTTTATTTTTCAAGCAGTCTTAGGCTTTGGGGGACTAGGCAAAGGTGCAGTAAAACAAACAAACAAATAAATACACTTTTAAAAGTTGCATACAGTAAAAATTCTTACTACTGCCTGAGGAGACAAACCTACAAAACTGCAAGCTAAAAAGTTCAGAGGTAAATACCATGTTGCAGGAACATTTTCTCAAAACTAGTCTTATGTGTAAGTTAATAATGAAGCTTTTTACATTCTAACCTCAGAAGCTAACAGAAAAGAATAAAGAACATTGCTTATAATGTGGCCTTTCGATCACAAGCAGCAGCTAAAAAGGTTTCCGAGTCATCATCTTACCTTTCATGTACAAATGTCCGTATAGACTCAAAGTATAAAAAAAAAGAAGCTGTCACTGTAGTTAGGAGAACTTGCAGAGAAAGGATGCTGTAGACTTTTCTTAGAAAGGCTGAAAAAGAAAAATAATGACCCATTACTATTTTCTTAAGCATTTATCATAGAACAGCAAGAGCAAATCTCTTCTTAGAAACATCAAATTTTTATATATATTTAAATCTTAATCCAAATAATGTAGTCTGTAACTTCAACTAAACAGCAACAAGAAAAACACTTCCAAGGAAATCACAAATTGCAAATGGTAACTATCCTTCAAGAAGCATGGGTTTAAAAAAATTAACTGCCCAGGGGCACCTGGGTTGCTCAGAGGGCATCTGCCATTGGCTCAGGGATGAGTCCCACATTGGGCTCCTTGCTCAGCGGGAAGCCTGCTTCTTCCTCTCCCTCTGCCTACCTTTCCCTCTGCTTGTACTCTCTCTCTCTATCAAATAGATACATGAAATCTCAAAAAAAATTAACAGCCCATAATGAAAATGTTTTCAGAAATGAGGTGCCTGGCTGGCTGAGTCAGTAGAGCATGTGACTCTTAATCTTGGGGTTGCTGTGTTCAAACCCCATATGTTGGACATAAAGCTTACTTTAAAAAAAAAAAAAGAAAATGCTTTCATCAAAATAAAAAGTATGAAACACATAGTTGTACACAGCAGCATACAACAAAGCAAAAGATTACATGTTTCTAATCTTGAGACTGAAAACCAGGAAGAGAAGGCATATGGTTAGAAATAAATGTTAAAAAGAAATCTGAACTTCCAAGCAGTACAAATGCTTCCTCAAAATGAAAAATCCCTAAAAGGCAAATAATATATAAACTTACTTTTTTTTTTTTTTTAAGATTTTTATTTATTTGACAGAGAGAAACACAGCCAGAGAGGGAACACAAGCAGGGGGAGTGAGAGAGGGAGAAGCAGGCTTCCCGCGGAGCAGGGAGCCCGATGTGGGACTCGATCCCGGGTCTCCAGGATCATGACCTGAGCCGAAGGCAGTCGCTCAACCAACTGAGCCACCCAGGTGCCCCATATAAACTTACTTTTACTCACCTCCTTTTATTCTCACATATAGTGTCTCTGCCTCTTCTTCTATATTCTAAGAAATTCTTACTTTCAGTGTATTTTATTACTAACATCCATAAATCATCTCCAAGGCCCAATGATTAAAAGACTTAGTAAAGTCATCTGACATACAGATGATATAAATACAGTGAACACCCAACTCACCACCAGTTTCAGAAAAAAAAAATGTTTCCACCTCCTTTATGTACACATACTGGTAATAACATCCTTCTCTCCTCACCCCCGTAGCTGCTAATCATCTTTCAAGATCCAGCCTTTATCATTTCCCCAGTCTGAATTAAATGCTCCTTTTGTTCCCAAGGGGCCCTAAACCTACATCTAATTGCTTCAGTTTATAATTAATAAGCCTACTGGCCCTTTGTGCCCATTAAACCACAAAGACTAAAAATCTCCCTAATAACAGAGATAAAAACGTCTCATTCGTTTTTATATCCCAAACACACAGCCAAGTGGATGGCACACAATGCTCAGTACCATTTTATTTGCTTTTAAATAATTTATATTGAATTTAAGAAAGGTGAATTTTGCCACTAGACTTATTACTCTAAAGCAATAGCAGAGCCACCTAACTTTTGTAGAGTACCAACTCTGCTTAGAGAGGCAGTAAAACCATTGTTGAATGGAGGCACACACACACACCTCCCCGCCCCCCCGCCTGCCATGGCTCAGTGGGTTAAACAGCTGCCCTCAGCTCAGGTCGTAATCGTGGGGTCATGGGATTGAGGCCCACGTCAGACTCCCTGCTCAGCACAGAGCCTGCTTCTCCCTCTCCTGCCTGCCGCACTCCTATTTGTGTTCTTTCTCTATCTCTCTGTCAAATAAATAAAATCTTACCAAAATAAACTGTTGAATGACTTTTACCCAACAAATAAGATGAGACATAGTCTCTTACTTCTCATGACAATGCTCATACAATAAATGTTCTCTTTGAAAAGATTTCCTACTCAAGACATGGCTTCCCAAGTGAGGATGAAGTATTTTGATGGCAGGTCAACCAAGTATCAAGTAATAAATATTCTATAAGAATAAAGGAATTTTCATAAATACGAAATGACCCCAAATTAAATCTTAATGTTTCCCCTCTGGTATCTTTCCCAAAATATACAATGAGTTTTTCCTGATGTCTTAAGCAGGTTTTACTGAATATATAATTTAACCAATTCCTCATGGTAACACTGATTATCACCCGTATTTTGGCTTACATATAGGTGTATATTCTGAATGGAAAGGAGATAAATAGGGCTAATCTCCACCACAGATCTACAACTTACTTTCTTAAAAGGACCCTGATGTCTGTATGCTGTGGAAGGTCATTTCCACCTTTTTCACAAAAGCAGAGAAAAGCACATATTCCTGTCATGGACAATGTTATATGGGTTATCTTTCTGCAAATTTAATTACTAAACAGAAGGCCAACCTACTATTCTCTCAAGGGATTTTCCAGACTGCAAAAATATCATATACCTAATTTTGATACCCTATTATGTATCTCACATAACTCAAACCCATTCCATATATTTTCTCAATTAAGTGGTGGAAAGTTAATATTAATTTTTACCATTTTATGGAACCGTTCCATAGTTCAAAATAGTATATTTAGTGTTTGTTTGTACATGGGTGTGTGCACACAAATGCATATGTAATAAAAGGACTGGAAGAATATACACTAAGGTATCAATAATGGTTTTCTCTGAGCAATATGACTGAAGATGATTTGCATGTTTAGTTCTTTGCTAATCTGTGCTTTTTATATATTACCAGTAAATATTTATTACTTTTGTAATAGAAAAACATTTTAAAGAAACCTGTGCTAATAAGCTGGGGTGCCTGGCTGGCTCGGTCAGTAGAGAATGTGACTCTTGATCTTGGGGTTGTAACTTTGAGCCCCACACATTGGATATAGAGATTACTTAAAAATAAAATCTTTTTTTTTTTTTTTTTTGAATTAAAGGAGGGTGGCTGAGTGGCTCAATCTCTCTCTCTCTGTCAAAGAAATAAAATCTTTACAAAATTAAAAAAAATTAAATCTGTGCTAAACCAATAAATTCATCATAAAAATAATCCTTATGCTGATATTCTAGATTACTAGACCCTTTTTAAAAAGGACCTTAGCAGTGCCTAGGTGGTTCAGTTGGTTAAGATTCTGACTCTTGATTTCAGCTCAGGTCATGATCTCAGTGTTCTGAGATAGAGCCCCACATCAGGCTCTCCACTCAGCACAGAGTCTGCTTGAGATTCTCCCTCTCTGTCTGCCCCTCCCCCCACTTGCACATGGGTGCACATGCTCTCTAAGATAAATAAATAAATCTTTAAAAAATAAATAAGATAAAAGTTAAAAAGGACTTTAAAATCAAATCCAAAGGAAAAGCAACACTGGACACCCATTTTGAATAACTAAAATAAAACATGGCAAAGGCTATACATACTTAGCTCACAGAGAAAAATAAAAGAGCCAAAAGGAAAAGAATATAAGCCAAAAAGCAAATATCCTTCAATTTTTTTGAATTCTGATTTCTCTCCCTTCTATTTTTATTTCCCTTTTTTCTACTCAAACTTAACATGGCCAAACAGCAACTCTTCATTTCCACCCAGATCTGTCCTCCCAGTCTTCTCATCAGTAACCAGCACCAACATTCCCCACACCAAAAATGTGGGCATCATCTCTGATTTGCCTCCCTTCCTCCAGTCCATCCACAACAACCAGAGCTTTCGCTCATAAAGTACAACAGGTCCACCTCCTTGGTCTCTGCTATCTCACTAGTCACAGGCTGTAGGAGCTCTCACCTACTACGAAAGCAGTCTTCTTATTGGTCTCCATGCTTCCATTCCTGTCCCACGTATTGTCCTAATCCATCCTCCACACAGTGGTCAGAATGATTTTTTTATAAAAAATGAACTATGGCATGTGACTCAGCTTAAACACTTAGAATAAAATTAAAAGCTTCTATGGGGCCTACAAGGCCCTGCCTGATATACAACTTTTCCAACCTCATCCCCCACCACTCTTCCTTTCCTCCTTAGCTTTACCACACTAACTGCCTCTCTGTTCACCAAGCATGTCAACTCCTTCTTTGTGTGGGCCTTTGCCCTTGTTGCTTCCCCTGCCTGAAATGCCTTTATCCTTCTTTACATGGAATGGTGGTTTAAAACATCCAAACTTTTTGACACTCCCTTCAAGGGACTCACTTCCAAGAAAAAGAATAAGGCAGAAATGACAATGCGTATTATTTCTAATACTGCCATAAACGGCCATTTTTATACCTCAATTTAAAAAAAAGTACTATAGCTACTTATTTGTCCTTTCTTAGAGGACTCACTCAACCTTCTTTCATTGTGTACCTAAGGAGCCTCTAATGAAATTCTAATGTCACAAACATACTGTACATCTGTTTATGTGTCATGGCGCTTTGGAAAGCTACAAACAATTGTAAAATCTGACAGTTGTTTGCTCTTGGCCAGTTTTCACTTTCTTGGCGGCCATTATTGGCCCACTGAGAATGAAGGCTACAGAAGCCAGCTGCAATGTTGAGGAAACTGAATTAGTCCTATGGAAAGATCCACATAGTGGGAAAGTGAAGTCTCCTGCTAATAGCCAGTGAGAAAAAGGTCTTTTGCTAATAGTGATGTGAGTGAGACTTCTTGGAAATACATCCTTCAGTTGACTTCAGTCTGAGCCACCATTTTGACTACAACCTATAACAAACCCTGATCTAGACTAAGTAAGATGCCCGGCTCTTAAAAACTCATTAAAAAAAAAAATTTATTCAAGCCACTGCGTTTTGTGGTAATTTGTTACACAGCAATAGAAAACTCATTTCAATTCTGGTACCTGAAAGTGGGGTGTTGACATACCAAAAACCTAAAATATGGAAGAGGCTTCGGAATCAGGTAGTGGGTGGAAGATGGCAGGTCCCTGAGGTAAAAGCTCAAAAAAACCTTGAAGAAACTGTTTCTAGAAGGATGGTATCTCTGAGGAGGCTGTGGGTCACAGCTTAAAGGAAAGTGAGGAAAACCTTATTGGAAACTGGAAAGTAAGAAAATCCTTGTCTTGTACTGGCAAAAAAAAAAAAAAAAAAAAAAAAAATCAGCAATACTGTCACCTGTGGGAACAAGGAAAAATAGAAAATGTACCTAAGTGTGGGATTATTAAACTAAGGAGATTTCCAGACAAAGTAATGAAGGTACTTGCTGGCCTCTTGCTGCTTATCCTAAAATGCAAGAGGAGAGGCAGAGGATGTAATGTGATTGTAAAAATCCTTTGTTAAAACCTCACAAATATCCAATTTTGCACCTCAGAAAAACCACTCAAACACCTCAAGCTTCTGAGAAGCTTGAAGAAATCATCACTCCTCTAAGCTCCTTCTAAGACATTTCTGGGTGTGGCTTTTTTTTCAAGTTTTTTTTTTTTTTTTTTTTTGGTTATTTTTTTAAGATTTTATTTATTTATTTGACAGAGAGAAACACAGCAAGAGAAGGTACACGAGCAGGGGGAGTGAGAGAGGGAGAAGCAGGCTTCCCGCTGAGCAGGGAGCCGGATGCGGGGCTCGATCCAGGGTCTCCGGGATCATGACCTGAGCCGAAAGCAGTCGTTTAACCCACTGAGCCACCCAGGTGCCCCTGGGTGTGGCTTTTATCTACCAGAGTGAAGAATCACAGGAAACCCACAAAGTTTTTTGAAGAATTTTATTGGAAAAAAATACATTATGCCTGCCCAACCACTGAATATTGGGTGTGTGGGTGCAGATTAATTTGTCTCTTTAGTTCTGAAGTCTTCAAGAGGAAATATACTCAGAGGATATACTTAAGGAACTACCCCCCCAAGAGGCCTATTCCACATCTGAAATTGATTTAGATGACAATATTCTAGATCTTGCATTGAGGCTATACTGGAAGAAGACTTTTAGAGGATATTAGCATGCAAGAGGAAAACAGAAAAATCTGTGACTAAAGGAAAGGCTGTGGTAGTTTAAAACGTGCCCACCAATTATTTGACACTTACCTTCAAAAGGTGGAGCCTAAACCCTCCCCTGGAGTGTGGACTGGACTTAAGAAACTTGCTTCAAATGAATACAAGAAGGGAGACATGATGGTGTGTGATTATCATGACTAGTTCATTAAAGACAGTGTGGCTTCCTCATTGCTCTCAATAGATCACTTGCTCTGGGAGAAGCCAGGTTCCATGACCTAAGGACACATAGCAGCCTATAAAGAAGGTCATGTGGCAAAGAAATGAGAGGCCTTCTGTCAACATCTACAAGACTAACGTTTCCAAAAGGAAGATCCTCCAGCCCACTCATACCTTCAGCTGACTGCAGCCACAGCCCCCATTTTGGCTAGAATCTCAGGAGACACCTTGAGCCAAAACCAAGCCAAACCTCTCCCAGAATCCTGACTCTCAGAAACTGAGATAATAACTATGTGTTGTTCTAAGCTACTAAGTGTGAGGGTAATTTTTTATAAAGCAATAGATAATTAAACGTAGCTAGCTGCTTCTTGTATATCACAACAGCTGTCTCCTTTAAGAACTCTTTCTCTGACCATTCCTTAACTAAAACTGCTGCCACTCGAAACCCTAGTGTCTGTTCTATCACTGTCTCTTCTTCAGAGAACTTATCAAAGTTAGTAATCTATTTATTTGCTTATTTTTTTAGGGTCTGTCTCCCCAGCTCCCCTGTCCAAATTACAATTCATAAAGTCTGAAATGTTGGGGCGCCTGGGTGGCTCAGTTGGTTAAGCGACTGCTTTAGGATCGGGTCATGATCCTGGAGACCAGGATCTAGAGCCATATCAGGCTTCCTGCTCGGCGGGAAGCCTGCTTCTCCCTCTCTGGGTCCCTCTGCTTGTGTTCCCTCTCTAGCTGTGTTTCTCTGTCTAATAAATAAATAAAATCTTAAAAAAAAAAAGTCTGAAATGTTGTCTGGTCACTGCTATATCCTTAATATCAGTACAAGACCCAATAGTTCTGTAAATAAAGGAAAATGCTCACCCCCACTTACAGAGCTAAAGAAATGCAAATTAAGACGAGGTAAATTTTTTTTTACCTACCAGGAAAGTCAGCAAACTAAGGCTCATGGGCTAACTCCAGCCCACCACCTGATTTTGTACGTGAAGTTTTCTTGGGCACAGCTATGTGCTCCTATGTATGTCTGTCTCATCTCCAGCTGCTTTGCACTACAAAGGCAGAGGCCTCTTAGCTGAAAATATTCACTGTTTGGCTATTTGTAGAAAATGTTTGCCAACCCCTCCCTGATCCAACAGATGGCCAAATATTAAAGAGTTCGATGATAGTCCGTGTCAGTGAGGGTGCAAAAAGGTACCTTCAAATATTGATTGTCCAGAGTCAACAGGTACAATCTCTTTGGAGGACAGTTAATGACATCAATCACATTTAAAATGCACATACTCTTCTGACTCTATAATTTTCACTTCTAAAAATTTATCTGAGAGAAATACTTGGGAAAATTCACAAAAATATTGGAGGATTTTTCCCTAGAGCACTATTTGAAGGAAAAAGAAAAAAAAAAAAGTAACAGCCTAAATATCTATCAAGAGGAGATGATTAAATAAATTGTAGTACATACATACTATGAAAGACCACTGCAGCTAAAAAGAATATGATAAAGCTATACGTACTGTTTTAAATAAAAAAAATTATAAGTGAAAACACGATGTTGTAGTAATGTATAATATCATCCCACAGATTATAATATTGTGCTTCTGAGTCTATAAAATAGTATGTTTTAGTGTTTCACAAATATACACAAAGCTAAAATAGATAGTTTAATAGACTATTATATACAAATATATTACGACTAGTTACATAAAGTGGGTTAATTGGTACTGTAAAGAGCCCACAATAGAGACTTTACTCAGAAATCCAGTCTCACATAACTTTTCTGTAGCTTCATGATTTGTGTTTTCCACCAATGAGTAATGACATTTTAGATATGATTTTCCAAAAGTACTTCCCAGAAAACACACATGTTACTTTTTTTTTTTTAGATTTTATTTATTTATTTTACAGAGAGAAGCACAGCTAACAGGGGGAGCGAGAGAGGGAGAGGCAGGCTTCCCGCTGAGCAAGGAGCCCGATGTGGGCTCGATCCATCTCTGGGACCATGACCTGAGCGGAAGGCAGTCCTTAACCAACTGAGCCACCCAGGCGCCCCTATATGTTACATTTTTAAAGGAACCTCTTTTTACTGCATCTAAATGCAGTGAGGAAGTAAAAGTTCTGAAGTCACAGTTGTTCTCCTTAAGTCATTATTAGGTTAGCAAACTTAACCTGCTTAAAACAAACAAACAGGGGCGCCTGGGTGGCTCAGTTGGTTGGACGACTGCCTTCGGCTCAGGTCATGATCCCAGAGACCCGGGATCGAGTCCTACATCGGGCTCCCTGCTCGGCGGGAAGCCTGCTTCTCCCTCTCTCACTCCCCCTGCTTGTGTTCCCTCTCTGGCTGTGTTTCTCTCTGTCAAATAAATAAAATCTTTAAAAAA
>PITA01029146.1:0-18324 GCA_004023965.1 Spilogale gracilis | reverse complement strand
TGACCTGAGCCGAAGGCAGTCGCTCAACCAACTGAGCCACCCAGGTGCCCCTGGAATTCTGAAATAATAGAATTCATGATGAAATTCTTTATTGTCCTAGAAACATTTCCCTTATGGTCACTTCTTTCTCTTAAAACACACACACATGGGGGCGCCTGGGTGGCTCAGTTGGTTAAGCGACTGCCTTCGGCTCAGGTCATGATACCGGAGACCCGGGATCGAGTCCCACATCAGGCTCTTTGCTCGGCGGGAAGCCTGCTTCTCCCTCTCTCACTCCTCCAGCTTGTGTTCCCTCTCTCGCTGTGTTTCTCTCTGTCAAATAAATAAAATCTTAAACACACACACACACACACACACACACACACACACACACACACACCTGAAGACACACATGGATGCTCTGTAAAAGTAGCTATCTTTCGAAATGCAAAATGAAAGTGCTCAAAGAACTATGGTATCAAGTGACCAGCAGTGCCAGGAATCGATAGAGAGATGGTGATGGAGACAAAGTGGTTCGAAATACTAACAATCAGGCAGACACCAGCCATAATGCTAAAATAAGGTATACGGTTGTCCCCTTTGGTTGTCATGTGTGGAGAGGGCCCAGGGTGAGCCAGGGTACTAGGGCACCTCTGGGGGCCCAGACAACAGCTGCTTACCAATTAGTAGTGAAGAATTGCAATATTTTAATGACTGAAACAGCCTCACCCAAGTAAACTGGCATGTCAGCCCCCGGGTCCAGGCTCCTCCTCTCTTGCCTCTGTCAGTTGCAGGTGTCTGCTGGTATTACCAGAGTTCAACCACCACTCTAATGTCTTCCAAAAAAATTATGTTTACAGTGGAGTCACATTATACTAAAGTTTAATTAACATTTGTAAATTCAGCTATGCACACTCAGAAGTTTAAAAAAAAAAAAAGGAAGAAACAATTATTTAAAGATTTTGGTTCGATTCCACCCACCGTTTACATGTCCTCGTTAAGGATAAAGTAAGAGTCATGTATCTGCTGTTGGCCCAGTTTGCCTTTTATGGCAAGAGCATCTTGCTGAACTAAGTGTGGTTCTGTATTTAAACACACACACACACACACACACACACACGCACACGCACACGCGCGTGCACAACTTTTACATGCCAATATGTATATCTTGTGCCTAAATGAAGAAACAGCAGTTTGTTTTAAAAATGGAAGAAAAACTGTTTTGAATTGTTTGAATTTATCAGATTGAGAGAGTGTGTTATACATTAGCACATTCTCCTTCCTAATGTAAGTTCAGAGTGACTTTGACAGCATTCAATTTGGGATATTACCCCATCGTAAGATGTATATTATTAAAATATTTTTCTATTTAAGAAAGTAAACTTTCTTCTTATTATAAAGGTAGTACATATTCATTGTAAAAAGAGGAAGATATGAAGAAGTAAGGAAAAAATCTTGTAAAATCTCATCACCTGAGGATGTTCATGATTAATATTTTGGAATATTTTATTCTAGTTTAACCCCTTGAGGATAAATATGTGTGCGTTTGTTTATTTTGCTAGCAGAACTGGTATTATAGTTGTGTCATACTCAAAAACAAGCACCAGCATTTAGAACATAGGGAAAATTCCTTTAAGTAGAAGTAATGTTTAATTAGTAAACCACATTTTTCTTACATCATCGGTGTTGAAAGGGGTGTGATGTATAAGCTTCTTGCTACTAGCCATGTAAACTAGGAATTCATAGGAGGCTCAGGGAGGACAGGAGTAGAACTGGAAGGGAACTAGTGTTTGTATGTACCAGGCAGTATGTTGGTGCTTTACTAATGTCATTTCCTTTAGTAATTTCATTTATTCCTCATACCAGTCTGTATGATACCAATAATTGTTTTTCTACTTTGTATGTGAAGAAAAAGAATCTAGGAGAGATTTAATGGTTTCTCCAAGGTTTCAGAATTAGTAACTCAAGGAACTGAAACTGACTCCAGAGCGTGATCCGTCCATCTCTCACACAACCTGCTGGGCCAGAACTAACTGAGGTGGACTTGTCCCAGGAAAAGTTGTTTTACCTGATTTGTATCTATGGCAGCTGAAACAGTTACTCAAGCAGTAAGAGAAGAGGAATGCTGTTATAAAGAATACCATAGGAGACTAACAGCAATATCTTATTTTATTTAATCTTATTTTTTTAAAGATTGATTTTATTTATTTGACAGAGACACAGCTAGAAAGGGAACACAAGCAGGGGGAGTGAGAGAAGGAGAAGCAGGTTTCCTGCTGAGCAGGGAGCCCTGTGGAGGGTTCAGTCCCAGGACCCTGGGATCATGCATGACCTGAGCCAAAGGCAGATACTCAACGACTGAGCCACCCAGGCACCCCTCAAACAGCAATATTTTAAACTCGACTTGATGTGTAAAAATGGTCTGAATGTTCCTTGTCATCTGACAGAAGATGGCCTGGGAGCTATCTACAATGTGGTAATGTGGTAGAATGAGGTCAGAGCTCCCTTTTAAACCTAGCTCCGAGCAAGTTGCCGGACTGTTCTGGGTTTCGGTTTTCTCATCTATAATCAGAGGAGATTTGAGCAAATATATCTGAGCCCAGTTCCAACTCTGCAGTTCTGTGCTTGATTTTTAAGTAAGTTCTGTTATAGATTCAGAATAACAGAATGAAATCTGGAGGTGAAGCTTATATGCTAGGTGAGGTATAAAAAGACCAAATAATTTCTTTTAGGGTCAAGTTTTAACATTCTGCAAAAACAGTTGTCTTAGATTTCTCTAAAAATGTTATGTGTCATGAAATTTTAAAAAGGCTGGAGAATTGTTCTAGATTAAGACAAAATGAAATGCCATATAACTAAATGCAGTGGCTGATCCTTAATTGACCCTGGATTGCAGTGGGCAACAGCTGTATTGGGACAGTTGGGGAAATTTGGGCAAAGACTTTGAGAACAGTATTATATTTAATATTCAAATTCCTAAGTATGATACATATATTTGGTTGTGTGGGAGAAGGCCCCTATCCTTAGGAGGTATGTGCTCAGGTATTTAGCAGTGAAGCATTAAAATGTCAGCTGATAATTCTGAAGTGATTCAGTCAAATTTTTTTTGAATACAAAAAGGGGGTGAGGATGGAAGGAGAAGGAAGTAAGAGAAGGAGAAAGCAAATGTGACAAAATGTTAACAGTTGGTGAAACTGGGTGAGGAATAATGCATGGGTAATTCTTATGTTATTGCAACTTTTCTGTAGGTTTGAAATTTTTTAAATAAGAAATTGTGGGTTTGAGGGGCGCCTGGGTGGCTCAGTTGGTTGGGTGACTGCCTTTCGGCTCAGGTCATGATCCCAGAGACCCGGGTTCAAGCCCCACGTCAGGCTCCATGCTCAGCGTGAAGCCTGCTTCTCCCACTCTCACTCCCCCTGCCTGTGATCCCTCTCTGGCTGTGTTTCTCTCTGTCAAATAAATAAAAAATCTTAAAAAAAAAAAGAAATTGTGGGTTTGAGAAAAAGGTTTTAGGATTTAAAATGACAAGAACAAAGGTGCAAGTACCCTTCTAATTACTGGCTTTGTGACTTTTGTTTACTACTGCAGCTCTTATGTACTCCTTCAACAAGCACATAGTTGTATATATTCTAATGTATACCGCTCATTCCTGGCTTAATCAGGGAGCTTGGGTCCAAATTTTGCCATTGACCAGGGTGGGTTCCATTAAGCACTGGGCCATAGCTTATTTTTTTAGAGCTTTGGAGGAAGCCACCAACTCCTTTTATAGATCAGCCTGTAGAACATTAGTCCTGGACTCTTACCTGTCAAGTACTTCTTAGGTCCAAAAGAGAGGGAAAAGTCTTTTTAAAGGAGATAATGGTTGGGTAGAATGTTTTAACTTTTATTATTGTTACACAAAAGTGATATATAAACCATGGAAAAATTAGGAAATAGACTGGCAAAATTTTTTTAAAAATGTAAATCTTTTCTATTCTCAGAACCCAGAAGTACCATCTGTGTGGATATTTTAAAGTGGAGGACTGACTGATCAGATTTGTATTTTATGACTATTTCACTCTGAATGGGACTGGAGGTTGGGAAACCAGGCGAATGGCTTCACAGCAGTCCAGAAAAGAGCTAATAAAGGCCTGTGGATATAGAGGAAGGAATAGATTGGATTTAAGATAATGTGAAGCAGGCGGCACCTGGGTGGCTCAGTTGGTTAAGCGACTGCCTTCGGCTTTGGTCATGATCTCAGAGACCCGGAATCTAGCCCCACATCGGGCTCCCTGCTCGCGGGAAGCCTGCTTCTCCCTCTCTCACTCTCCCTGCTTGTGTTCCCTCTCTCACTGTGTTTCTCTCTGTCAAATAAATAAAATCTTAAAAAAAAAAAAAAGATAATGTGAATCAGAGGACAGTGCTTCCTACAGGATAAAGGGAAGTCCAACTTGCCTTCCAGGTTTCATCTTGAGTGAGATTGCCTAAAACAGAAGAGGACCAAAGAGAGAGAATTTGCTAAGTCAGATAGACTCATATTCTTCATAATTTTAACTGAGGAATGTTCAAAGCATCTGCCAGAGGAGAAAGGATCAAATAGGCAGATAGCAGTGCATATGTTGTGAGAGAGACCCCATGAGGGCCGTGAGGCAGAGCTGAGAGACTGTTCAGTTCTTGGAGCTGCTTCAGATTCTTACCACCTCCCTGGTTCCGATCTGTAAAGAGGATGGCATGATAGCTAATGGAAAGAAAGAATTTGCTTGTTTGTTTGACAGAGGCTGAAGAGACATAGCTTGTTAAATGGAAGGGTTGAAGATAGAAGTAGAGACAGGGTAATTAAACAAGATTTTGGGAGTGATGAGTTATGGAGAGCGTGTCTTTGCACCCAAGGCACATCATCTCCTGAACTGGAAGAAAAAGAAGAAAGAATGGGCAAATCGCACACACACACACACACAAACGTTTTGAGAGAGACTGGCAACGAGGAATGATGAAACATGTCACAGGTTAATGTCCATGGAGGAACAGAAAACCCCTTATAAGAAGTTTTGTGAAAACTATTTTATATTAGATGGTTGTTTCTTTTGTTTTTTTCCAGATTGTATTTATTGATTTATTTAGGGAGCACGAGCTGGGAGAGGGGCAGAGGGAGAGAGAAACCCTAAGCAGACTCTGCTAAGCATGGAGCCTGATGTGGGGCTCCATCTCATGACCCTAAGATCATGACTTGAACCGAAATCAAGAGTCAGGTGCTCAATTGGCTGAACCACCCACGTGCTCCCTCCTAGATATTTCTTAAGAAAAGTTTTATTTAAAATATGTCCCTAATATTTACATATATTGACCCCTTTTTAAAAATAGCATATAACTCTTAATTTAGTTATTTGTCTCATCCATTATCATTTTATCAAGGCAACCAGATATCCTGAAATTTAAAGCTCCTTAACATGTAAGCTTTTCAAAATGTCTTGCCAAAGTATAATTATCTTTGCGTAATAGAGCTAACTTTACTTAAATCAGAAAAATGGCGGCCAAAATAACCTTAAAAGAATTTTAATGGATGGTTCTGTGGTGTGTGTACTTGAGTTTTTGACATAATGAGGGGAAAATGTCCTTACACCACAGAAAAGAAGCGCAGTTGTTTGCCAAGTATAACATTAGTTAGTTTTCAAGTATGTCATTTTTCACTAAGCATAACAAGCTAGTCTTAAATTTTAGGTTGTTGTTGCTGCCTAAAGTAAAATTAGTGAGTTTATATTTTGAGTTTACCACCTCATTTCCTTTTGTGATTTTTGGTGAGTCACAGCCAGTCTTTCACCTCTCTACCCACAGGAATCTCAGCTGGAAAAGATGCCCTTCCTGTTCTGAAGCACATTGCTTTCTCTGGAGACCACCTTTCTCCTTTTTCACCACTGACATGCCCAGCTGCCACAGACACTCCAACAGACCCAGCCTATCCCTGTGACATCTGCTTCCCTAGGATGCCACTCACCTCATGCTCCCTGCTGTCGTATTTCTCCCTCTACTCAGATATGTAGCTCCTCACCAAAGCCCAAGGCTGGGGACAATCTGTAAGCTCCCATATAACCTGTCATAAGCTCTGGGTTCAGGATTTCCCCAAATTCTTACATTTCTCACATTTTCAAGAAACACCACCAAGGAATACCACCCAAATATTTTCCTTTAGACACTCTTAAATTCTCATTCTTAGATAAAAGGACCCTCAACCACCAAGCCATTCACTGCATGAGATCCTTGTTCAAGGATTTTATATATTTTTGCTTATATTTGTATTTCTATTTCTGTATACGTATTTTGAACATTGCCCAGTAGAACAGATGCAACTCTTAGAACATAGTCTTTCAGGCCATCTATTGCTTACCTGTTGCTCATTTGGGTCAAAAGCTCACACCAAAAAATTATTTTTGATTTCCTTCTAAGACCATTTCTAAAACAATATCTCTTCAGCTGTCTCTCACCTTAATCTTATATTAAGTTTCCTTAGATAGTGCTTGATTGCTCCCATATCAGAGCTCTAATTTTTTATATTTTTGTTTAGTTTGCTTATTATTTTCCCCTAAATACACTAATTTTCTCTTCAGTCTTTTTTGATACATGGTTGTAATATTAAGGGCCCATTTTTCAATAGGTTTATAGCAAACATAAAAAATTTACTAAAGGTTGACTTTTCCATTTGGAATATTACACGTTTTGTAAAGAAACGTGATCTTAGGCATCAGGAAAATTTTATGAAGAATTTCTCCCCTCCTACTTTCTATACAGATTACTGCTGATCTTGACCTATTTTTTTTTTAAGATTTTATTTATTTATTTGACAGAGAGAAACACAGCCAGAGAGGGAACACAAGCAAGGGGAGTGAGAGAGGGAGAAGCAGGCTTCCTGCAAAGCAGGGAGCCCGATGTGGGGCTAGATCCCAGGTCTCTGGGATTGTGACCTGAGCCGAAGGCAGTCGCTTAACCAGCTGAGCCACTCAGGCGCCCCTGATCTTGACTTATTTTTTATCTTTACTCTGAATATACACATATTAATGAATTTAGACTTCATGTCTGTTTTCTTTTCTACTTGTTAATAAAATAAATCTGAGACTTATTGTAGAAAAGGTGTTTATTTAACTGAATTCGCTTTAGGTAGACAGAGATAATTTAGTGCCCTTGAGGTGCCACAGACAGCTTCAGATAAGTAAAATTAAATATAACCATAAATAGTCATCCCTTGTCAACAAAAAAGGATATATGCTTAATATTTTTATGACAAAATAAAAAATCTATAAAGCTTATTTTTTAAAAAGAGTTACTATATGTGTTAGTATTTATCACATTTAAAGTTGGCCTTGAAAATGGTACCTCTTGTGTGCCTAGGTGGTTCGGTCGGTTAGGTGTCTTTTAGACACTTAAGGTTTTAAAATCTTTAAAAAAAAAAGGTACCTCTTGTAATAAATTATTAAAAATTAGGGATTATTTATTACTATCTTGATGGTAACTTTTTAAAAAGATTTATTTATTTGAGAGAGAGAGAGAGTCAGCAGTGGGAAGGGCAGAGGGAGACAAGTAGATTCCCCACTGAGCATAGAGCCTGACATGGGGCTCAATCCCAGAACCCTGAGATCATGACCTGAGTCAAAATTAAGAGTCTGATGCTTAACAGACTGAGCTACCCAGGTGCCCCTATTTTGCTAATAACTTTTAAAGATTTCCCTCCCAAATGCA
Organism: Spilogale gracilis; assembly: GCA_004023965.1. Lineage (NCBI taxonomy): Eukaryota > Metazoa > Chordata > Mammalia > Carnivora > Mephitidae > Spilogale > Spilogale gracilis. The sequence continues at coordinate 10,638 of PITA01029146.1, read as the reverse complement.
ACTTAATGTGTATAATTTTATCTGCTTTTAAATATTGCCTAGGCATTTTCCACCTCTAGCTTTATTGAGGTATGATTGAGAAATGAAAATTATGTATATTTAGGTTGTACTTGGTTTTGTAAAGTGTACAGTGTGATGATTTAATAAACATACATTGAGCAGACTTTATTATTCTTGATCAAACATGAATTTATTTTTGACTTAAAATTTAATCTAGTTTTAAAAGAGTCACTACACTTTATGTTTAAATTTGGAACTTTATGGATTATTACAGTTAGGATATCCCATTTTACTTATCTGTATTCTGATAAGATTTTAAACATTAGAAATACTGTGTGGTTATATAGGTTATGATGATGATCTTACTACACCAAATTAGCTATATCTAGTGAAAACTTTTAGTCAAGATACACACTGGTGCTTCTTTAAAATGAACAAGTTATCTTTGGCCAACTGGCATCTAGACACATATCTCCTTTTTCAAGTAAAAGTAATTGAGAAGTGGAAGCTAGCTTTCAACAACTGGAAAATGACCACATTCTGGATTCTTACCAATCTTGTCTTACATTAGGCTGGAGAATAAAATTCTCTTGATAATACGAATAAACTTCTCAGGCTCATGGTCCCAGATCTAGCATGTTGATAGATTTTTCTCTCCTTGGTCTTTATTTTAAAGGACCACAAAGAATGTCTGAGAGGAAAATATTTGAATATCACCTCACTTGAAAGGAAGCTAACTTGGGGCGCCTGGGTGGCTCAGTTGGTTAAACAACTGCCTTTGGCTCAGGTCATGATCCCGGAGACCCGGGATTGAGCCCCACATCGGGCTCCCTGCCTGGCGGGAAGCCTGCTTCTTCTTCTCTCACTCCCCCTGCTTGTGTTCCCTCTCTGGCTGTGTTTCTCTGTGTCAAATAAATAAAATCTTAAAAAAAAAAGAAAAGAAGCTAACTTGGTTATATGGAGTTCCTCTTACTCCGGTATCTCTTCCTTTTCCCTTCCCCAGAGGAGCTGTCAGCATTCATAGTATGGTGTTTGTTTTTGAAATTATGAGACTGTATGAATTTTTGTTTTGCTGTGGTATTTCTTTGTCATCAGTAACTTAGAATACAGTGATTAAGTTTAAATAAATGCATTTTTGTACAGAGAATTAGAAATTCTCACTCAATATACATTTGTAATAATATGTGCCAAAAACTAGGCTAGGAGCTAGAGATACAAATGTAAATAGAATGCATAGTCTTTGACATCAAAGAGCTTATATTCTAGGATGATTTTTACATATATTCTGTGTACCTACATGTCTGTACATGTACAGACTCTTCTTTGTGAAAACTGCAACTGACCTTGTTTAAAAATTCAACACATTGTTTTGTTAAAGGTAAAACTGACATTTGAAAATGCTTATGCTGTGAAAAAGGAAACAACTCGACCAAGACAGAAGAAGGCACAGTCAAACACAAATGATTTAGTCAAACTTCTGTGGGGAGAAGAGGTTGAAGGTATCCAGCAAAATATTCTAAGCACTCCTCACATTGTTATGTATCTCACACTGCAGCTCCCCTCAGAAACATCAAAGGAAGAGGTGAGTGCCTTCTCAGGGGTTCAAAGGAAAAGAATAAGGCCCTTTTATAATCTTTCAAGTGAATAATAAGCACTTTTTTTCAGTCATTCTGTGTCTCTGGTTTTGGTATGTCGCTTACACATAGCAATCTTCTAACTGACAAGCCTAATGAGTCCATATATATAGATAACTGAAATATTTGAATTTGTTTCTACCATTTTCTGTAAAGATTTCTATTTGAACTACTTTTGCCATAATATTTTTCTTACCTATCATTGATTGCTGTATACTCTATTTTTTTAGTGATTGCTTGTAAAATTTTATCATGATATTTGTCTTAGGTTCTATGACACTACTTTAACTCTTTTTCAAAATAATTCAAGACCCTTAGTACACCTTAATTCCAATTATACCCTCTTCACATACATGCTATTTTCCTCAGTATTTAGTGCTATCATTTTTTAAAAATTTATTTATTTTAGAGAGAAAGAGCACACGTGCACGCACAAAGTGGGGGGTAGGGGCAAAGGGAAAGAGAGAATTGCAAGCAGGCTCCTCACGCAATGCAGAGCCCGATGTAGGGCTCAGTCTCACAACCCTGAGACTAAACCAAAATCAAGAGTCAGATGCTTAACCAACTGAGCCACCCAGGCACCCTGTGCTGTCATGTTTTAAATTTCAGAAATCAGGCATAATTATGCAAGCCCTACTACTATTAATTATTAATACACTTTATATAAAACATGTAAGTAATACAGTATACGATGCATATTTTTGCATTATACTTCATACAAATGAACCTTTAAATTTACATATATTTTTACCATTTTCTTTACTCACTTTTCTTTCTTACATCTCAGACTGTCCTTATGTATCATTTTTTTAATTCTTAATACATATATTTTAGGCATTTCTTTATAGTGAAAGTCTCTTGATGATAAATTCTTTTTGTTATTTATCTGATGGTGTTTTTTTCACCTCGTCTTGAAAGGTGCGTTGTAATTCTACATTGTATTAGTTAGAATAGGCCAATAGCTGTAATAACACTGATGCCTCAGTGGCTTAATGTAATAGAAGTTTATTTCTCATTTCAATGTAAATGTTCCTGCTCATGTGGCTCAGTGGTTGGAGCCCTTCATCTAATGGTTCCATGATTCCAAGTCTTCGGAGTCCTCTGTTGGGTCGTTTGTATCTAGTTCACCAATAAGAGCGGAGAGAAAGCATCTAATATCCCTTGAGGCAGTTCAGAGTTCTAACTTAAAAGTTGGAACATCACTTTTGCCCATGTTCCAGTGCCTAGAACTAGTTATATGGTCTCTCCCAATGCAAAGAAGTAAGGAAATGTAGTTTTCCTCTGTGATGAGGAAGAAGATGAAGTCAATACATGGTATTGCTTATGTCATTCAGGTAGAAAGTTATTTTCTATAATCTGTTTGAAGATAGTATTCCTTTGTCTTCTGACTTTGGTAATTGCCATTAAGTCTACTGTCAATCATTCCTTTGTAAGGAATCTTTTAGTTTCTTTGTTTAATTTCTTGCTTCTGCTATGTGCAAACTGTTTTTAACCTCTCATGTTTTCTATTTAAACAGCCATATTTTTATTTTCAAGAGTTCCTGAAAAACCTTTAATCTACATTTCAAGTCTGCCATGATATTCCTGGTAGTCTCTTGCCACTTGCTTGTCTTTGTGATTCTATACTTTATTTCTCCAAGTATTTCATTCATATTCTGTGTTCTCTATTCTGATTCTGTCCATTCTACCATCTCTAAGTCCTGAGAGGACTTTGACATGTGGTGGTTTTGCCTTCTTGTGTCCTTGGTGATCATTGACTAGACTTACTGCTTGATTTTATCTCTGGGAGTCCTGTGGTTTGAAAGTGGGAATGCCTTCCTCCAGAGAGAATTTGCTGCTTCTGCTTCTGCCACTACCACGTTACTCCAGGCTTTCTCAAGAGTCCAGGTTTAACACCTAGTGGTCCTAGGTTTAGCTTACTTACCTAGCCATTAGCTGAATACTCAGTGTTCTGATTGACACTCTTATAAGCCTCAGCCCTCTGTCCCTCTGTCCACCACTGCCAGCTAAGGCCTTGGCTTGCTTTGCAGTTCTGGAGAAGGCAATGGAGAAGATGTCCCTAGAAAACCTCTCTACTTTTTACATATCCAGCAGTTCAGCAAGTTATATCCTAGCCATAGCTCCACAGTACTTTAAGCATTAGCACCATCTATAAAGTTGTTACCTAATTTACACTTCTTTGCTGTTGAAATCCTTGCAGGCCTTGTTCTGATTGCCAAAGTCATTTTATCCAACGGGTGCATTTCCTCGTGTTGCATCTTTGGATATCAAAATTTAGCCAGTAATTAAAATGGAAAAAAAAAGGATTTACTTCTGTGTATTTTTTGTAATTTTCTGTGTTCTGAAAATATGAGACCTAAAGTTAATTATTCTGATTCCATGCATATATTACTAGTCTTTAATACATTAAAGCAAATGTGAAAATTAACTGTTTATTATATAAAACACACAACAAAATTCTGGGATGGTAGCTCCCTGAAACTTTTTAGGTCATCTTGGAGTAGAATACCGCTGAGGCCTTTTGTCATCTTTGCCTTTCTTTCCATGGGAAAGTGTGTAGATGTTTCTCAAATGAACAGGTTTCTGCCTATTGACAGCCCTATATCAACATTGTAATTAGGAGAGGCTTTTTATTCTTACTGAACAGACTAGAAGCTGCTGCAAATGCATGCTACTAACAAGTGCCTAAAAATACAGCTAATTAAATTGGTTAGGAACTGTAGAGTTTGCCAGGTCCTTAATAGTGAGGGTCTCAGCTGGTTGCTGTAGAGGTTGGAAAAAGGAGACTTTCTCAAATGACATGTTTTACTGGTGTGGCTTACTTTACAGTAAAATGTCATAGGTTCATTTTGTTTTCATGTGAGTTACATATTTAATAAAAACTTTTCTTCAAGTTATAAGATTTAGAAATTTCAAAAACCCATTCAAAGACTATATGGTTATTTGTTTAAAGTGGTGTTTGGTATTTGGCTAAATGCAATGTGTATTTACTAGTCAAGGTTTAAACTTATTAAGTATTAACAGAAGATCTTAACTGATGCTTGGCTCAGTTTCTAAAGATAAAATTTTTATAACTGTTTTTGTACTAGAAATATTGCAAGAAAATTTGAGGGTTAGGCAGAGTGTATTTGGCCAACATATTCTATAGCGATTTGCATATACTGAATGTGCTTAGTAAGTACTAAAAAAGATGTGTCCAATTTATCATTATATTTGTCCTAACGTAAAAGTTGCCAAGACATAGACCCTAAGTCACATAATTATTTCTTGTAAAGAGAGACCAAAACAAGATGTAGGGCATTCTTTAAAGAGAGAACCAAAGAAAAAAATGTATTTTAGGAGTTGGGGCTTTCAGTAGCAGCTGTATTAATATTTAGGGATGTTAAATATTAAATAGCATAAGTGGGAGCTACTCCGAATTCTCTATGGTTTCTATCTAGAAATTTTTATTTTGCCAGCTTTTAGTTTGCCTTGTGAGAAAAATAGCATGTTGCTTTAAGTCACAACAAAAAAAGTGAGATACAGAATGGTTGATTCCTTTGTGTAAAAGTTCTAGCCCAAAGCACATCCTGATTTTGAAATTTATTTTAATTTGTAAAACTGTTTCCTGGAAACATGCTGTTCTTGAAAACAAAAAAATATTAAGCATTTTGTGAATTATCCTATAGATCTAGTTTTTTCCATGATTTCAAATGTGGTTTCTTCTAAAGTTTGAATTCAGATTAATTTGTGGCGGGAAAACCCTCTTAAATTTAAGACAGATAAGATAACACCATAAATACTGCTTTCTTTCTATCTGTACTACTATAATTTGTGTACTTTGTAAATTTAATTGCAGTATTGTCTTAAGTACATCTTAAATAAAATTTAAAGAACAATTTAATGATGATTTCACCAAAGATGATGGTTATCTATTACATGTCAGTAATGATAGTAATTATGTGTAAAGACTCTTTTCAAATTATATTGGTATCTGTGTAGGTATGATACCATAGGAGATAAGAAAATTTGTATAATGAAAAATAATAAAATATCATTATTAAAATTTATTGTAAAAGAGACTAAAATTTAAAACAGTGAAATTAATTGTAATTATTCTAACTAATCAATGTCCTATTCAGTGTACATTTTGGTATTATGACCAGTTTTGACAGTCTATAACTTACTTTCAAATACAGAGTTTTAAATACTAGGTAATGTGCTAAAATTCCAGACATACTTCCCTCCTTGTGTTTGTTTGAATAAAGCTTCCTCTGAAGCTGAAAGGATTCATTTTTTGTTCTTTTCATAATAGTGAATTCTGAACTTTTCATGACCAGAATAATGGTTGGAAAATACAGGAGGCTGATCGTTTCTGTTTCTTTTCATTTAACAGCAGGAAATTCTTTATCATTACCCAGTATCTGATGCATCTCAGAAACTTAAAAGTGTGAGAGGGATATTTCTCACACTCTGTGACATGTTGGAAAATGTAACTGGGACACAAGTTACTAGGTAAGAATTGATTCTTATTTAGCTTTAATTCTGTTTCTTTCAAGTTCTGTACCTTGGTTCTGACAATATAGTAATGCAAGTATCTGTTATACAAATGTATTTGTATCTATAATATAGATATCTATACAGCAGATATGATATCTGTTTTTTGTTTCTCACCCAAGTTATCTCTGCCAGTCACCCATGTAAAGGTGTAAGTTCTCAATACAGCTGTAAATCTGTGTGTTTTGGCACACTTTAAATAACAAAGTTGGACTAATGACCTACGTTTTAGAATTTATTCATGAAGGTGGTATCACGTTAGCAGGGCATTATGTTGAGTCTGGGCTTTTTCATGTTTTTGTCTTGATTACTAACTTGCTAGGCAATACTTCTGTGGTTGGTAAGAATGACTGAACACTAAATTTTTCATGTTCTACAGCTATGACAGAAAAATACAAAAAACACACACACTTTAAGAAGAAGAAATCTAGGGGGCGCCTGGGTGGCTCAGTTGGTTGGGCGACTGCCTTCAGCTCAGGTCATGATCCTGGAGACCTGGGATCGAGTCCCACATTGGGTTCCCTGCTCGGCAGGAAGCCTGCTTCTCCCTCTCTCACTCCCCCTGCTTGTGTTCCCTCTCTGGCTGTTTTTCTCTCTGTCAAATAAATAAAATTAAAAAAAAAAATCTTTAAGAAGAAGAAATCTGATGTTTTGGCCGTAATTAGCAATTAGCAATGCTCTTCTTCCCATGCCAGAGAAAGTGGGAGCCAGATTGTGTAGTTGAGTCTTTGGAGGGTTCTGAATCCCATTTTTGTATCTTCCAAATAGGTGCCTTAAGGAAATAAAACTATGCACCTCCCTCTGTTTTCCTCTTGGAAAAATGACGTTAATAACGATACATGTTCCTCATCAGAATGCAGTATCATCTGTGCAAGTTCACTCAATGATGGATAAGCAAGACTTAATGTGAAATCATTTTTTGAAAAACAAAATACACCATATAGTCAGTTATAAAGCCACGTATCCCATTCCACATTGATTTATTAAGCCCTGACTTTGAAATGCCACAGTTAACTTATGGGAGAATGCTGAAAACTTTTGAGTTTTGTTGTTTTTTTTTTAATAAAATAAATGAAATAAAAAATGGAATTACCAACTATTTTTCTTCCTTAATTCAGCAATTTTAGACTTTACAAAAAAGACATTTATCTCAAATTTCTAAGAGTCCCATAATACATAAAATATAAAGTTAGATTTTCTAGGCTTTAACTTTCCCCATCTTCTGGTAAAAATGACACTTCTATGATTTTAAAAGATAAGATTGGCAAGACAATAGGAATGAGAATTTCTTTCTTTTTCTAATTGATAGTTATATTTAACCATGGGGCTCATTTTCAAGACAGTAACTGAGGCTACATTTAGTGTATAAATTTGCATTTAAGGATGCTTGGGTGGCTCAGTTGGTTAAACAGCTGCCTTCAGTTCAGGCCACAATCTCAGAGTCCAGGGATTAAGCCCCACATCAAGCTCCTTGCTCAGTGGAGAGCCTACTTCTCCCTCTCCCTCTGCTTGCTGTTCTGTCTACCTGTGCTCTCTCTGTATCTCTCTGTCAAACAAATAAAATCTTTATAAACAGATAAATAAATAAATTTACATTAAAAAAAGTGTTGAGTGAAATCATGTGGTACTTGTCTTTCTGTAACTTATTTCATTTAGCATAATGCTCCATCCACCTCATTACAAATGACAAGATTTTATTCTTTTTTATGGCTGAGTAATATTCCATTATATATACACACATATATTTATATTTATACAAACACACATACCACATCTTTTCTATCTATTTATCAGTCAATGGACATTTGGGCTCTTTCCATAATTTAGCTATTATAGATAATGCTGCTTATGAATATCAAGGTATATGTATCCCCTTGAATTAGTGTTTTTGTATTCTTAGGATAAATACTAAGTAGTGCAATTGCTAGTTCATAAGATAGTTCTATTTTTAACTTTTTGAGGACCCTCCATACTGTTTTCCAGAGTGGCTACACCAGTTTGCATTCCTACCACGAGTGTAAGAGGGTTCCCATTTGTCCACCAGCGCCTGTTGTTTCTTGTTTTGTATTGTTGATTTTAACCATTCTGACAGGTGTGAGGTGATACCTCATTGTAGTTTTAGTTTGCATTTCCCTGGTGATGATTAATGTTGAGCATCTTTTCCTGTGTCTATTGGACATTTGGATATCTTCTTTGGGAAAATGTCTTAATATCTTCTGCCCGTTTTTTTAATTTGGATTATTCGTTTTTGAGGCTTTGAATTTTTTAAGCTCCTTATAGGTTTTGGATACCAACCCTTTATCAGATATGTCATTTGCAAATATCTTCTCCCGTTCTATATGTTGCCTTTTAGTTTTGTTGATGTTTCCTTTGCTGTGTAGCTTTTTATTTTGATGATGTCCCAATAGTTTATTTTTGCTTTTGTTTCCCAGCCTTAGGAGACATATCTGGAAAGAAGTTCCTATGGCCAATGTCAAAGAATTTACTGCCTGTGTTCTCCTCTAACTTTATTGGTTTCGTATCTCACATTTAGGTCTTAAATCCAGTTCAAATTTATTCTTGTTTATGGTGTAAGAAAATGGTCCAGTTTCATTCTTTTGCATATAGCTGACCAGTTTTCCCAACACCACTTGTTGAAGGGACTGTCTTTTCCCTTTTGGATATTCTTTCCTCTTTGTTGAAGATTAATTAACTACATAGGTGTGGGTTCATTTCTGTGTTTTCTTTTCTGTTCCCTGACCTTTGTGTCTGTTTTTGTGCCAGTACCATACTGTCTTGATTACTGCAGCTTTGTAATATAGCTTGAGTCCAGAATTGTGATGCCTCCCACTTTGCTTTCTTTTTCAAGATATCTTTAACTATTTGGGGTCTTTTGTGGTTCCATACAAATTTTAGGATTGATTGTTCTAGCTCTGTGAAAAATGCCGGCGGTATTTTGATAGGGATTGCATTAAATGTATAGCTTGCTTTAGGTAGTGTAGACATTTTAACAGTATTTGTTCTTTCCATCTGTTAGCATGGAATAAGTCTTCCCACTTCTTTGTGTCCTTCTTCAATTTCTTTTATTGGTGCTCTATAGTTTTCAGAGTACAGGTCTTTTACCTCTTTGGTTAGATTTATTCCTAGGTATCTTATGGTTTTTGGTATGATGTAAATGAGATCAATTGTTTAATTTCTCCTCCTGCTGCTTCGTTACTGGTGTAGAGAAATGCAATAGATTTCTGTATGTTGATTTTGTATCCTGGAACTTTACTAGATTCATGTATCAGTTATAGTAGTTTTTTGGTGGAGTTTTTGGGGTTTCTATAGAAGGTAATGTCATATGCAAATAGTGAAAGTTTTACTACTTTGTCAATTTGGATGCCTTTTATTTCTTTTTGTTGTCTGATTACAGAGGCTAGGATTTATTACTGTGTTAAATAACAGTGGTGAGGGTGGACATCCCTGGCATGTTCCTGACCATAGAGGAAAAGCTCTTTTTCCCCATCGAGGATATTAGCTGTGAGTTTTTCATATCTGGCCATTATTTTGTTGAGGTGTGTTTCCTCCAAACCTCCTTTGTTGGGTGCCTGGGTGGCTCAGTCAGTTAAGTGTCTGCCTTTGGCTCAGGTCATGATCCTAGGGTCCTGGCATTAAGCCCCACATCGGGCTCCCTGCTCAGCAGAGTTTGCTTCTCCCTCTGCCCTTCCCCCTATTTGTGATCTCTCTCTCGCTCTCTCAAATAAATAAATAAATAAAATATTTTAAAATAAATAAAATAAACCTTTATTGAAGTTTTTTCATGAGTGAATGTTATGCTTTGTGAAATACTTTTTCTATAATTGAAATGTTATGGTTCTTAAATTTCTTTTATCGATGTGATGTATCATATTGATTGATTTGCAAATATTGAACCACCCTTGCAACCCAGGAATAAATCCCACCTAATTGTGGTGAATGATTTTTTAAATGTATTGTTGAATTTGGTTTGCCAGTAGTTTATTGAGAATGTTTGCATCATTCTCGTTTTTGGTGAAGTCTTTATCTTTGCAATGACATGGATGGAGCTAGAGGGTATTATGCTAAGCAAATTAAGTCAGAGGTCGCATGGGTGGCTCAATGGGTTAAAGCGTCTGCCTTTGGCTCAGGTCATGATCTCAGGGTCCTGGGATCCAGGCCCGCATGGGGCTCTCTGCCCGGCAGGGAGCCTGCTTCCTCCTCTCTCTCTGCCTGTCTCTCTGCCTACTTGTGATCTCTCTCTCTGTCAAATAAATAAATAAAATCTTAAAAAAAAAGTCAGAAAAACAAATTCCAGGTGATTTCACTCACGTGAAATTTAAGAAACAAAACAATTGAGCAAAGGGAAGATAAAAAGAGAGAGGGAGGCAAACAAAGAAACTGATTCTTTTTTTTTAAAGATTTTATTTATTTATTTGACAGAGAGAGATCACAGGTAGGCAGAGAGGTGGCAGAGAGAGGAGGAAGCAGG
>PITA01029145.1:0-18320 GCA_004023965.1 Spilogale gracilis | reverse complement strand
CAGCGCTGAGATCCCTTCTGACTCCGGGAGCTCTTGACCTAGGGAAGGGGGGCTCCCGGCCAGCGCTGAGATCCCTTCTGACTCCGGGAGCTCTTGACCTAGGGAAGGGGGGCTCCCGGCCAGCGCTGAGATCCCTTCTGACTCCGGGAGCTCTTGACCTAGGGAAGGGGGGCTCCCGGCCAGCGCTGAGATCCCTTCTAACTCAGGCCTGCTCGTCTTTGCATCATCCCGTCTCGAAACATTTCAGACAGCAAGCTAAACAACCAAAAGCCAGTTTAGTGGACACTACCCACTATAATAAGTCAACATTCACTGAAACTTCCTGGATGCTCTGCCCCCATCAGGGCCCCTTCCTCTATTCTGAGGAGGGTGCTGTCTCTGATCAGGTCTGTCAGCCGTCCAAACACCCGGCTTAGAGGTTCGCCAGCTCGGAGGCAGTTACGGCTCAGGCTTCTGTGGATGGGAAGGGAGGCCTGGCCCCTGCTCCTCGGGTGCGGCCTGGAGTGGGAAGTGACCACCTGCTCTCTGGGGTAGGCTGCCTCACGCCCCTGCCCTGCTGGCCTCATGTAGCCGGACGGGGCAGTTTCTGTCTGACGCTAATACTTTACTGTGACCCTGAACGTAACGTTTTCAAACGTGGTTAATTTCCAGACCAAGTACACACTGATAGATGAACAAGATATCCCGCTGGTGGAGGGCTACTCCTTTGAGGTAAGGGCGGCTGTTTCTCTGCTGACCTGCTGTCAGTCAGTGCCTGGGGAGGGTCCTGAGGGATGGCTTCCGTCCCCTGCGAGGGCCACCTGGCTCGCACCACTGCTGCGATGTTGGTCCTCCCCACTTTCGCCCTCGTGGCTGACTCTTCCTGAAAACAGATCAAATCGTGTGATGTTTGTGAGTGAGTGTTCAGCTGGACAAGCCCTGGCTGCCTGGGACACTGCCCAGGGCCACCTCACCTTTCCTCTGGCCCGGCCCCACTGTCCCTCCCAGGCCCTGGTGCTCTCCGTTCTCTCACCTTCCCGAGCTCCCTGCCTTCTGCGGTTCTCTTCTTGATGAGCTTCTGTTCGCCTCACCTCCTACTGGCTTCTCCCCTTCGGAAGTCCTCACTACACTCTATCTCAGCCCTGCGTGCTTTCACAGCACGACTTTGAACTGCACAGGTCGACTGCGGTGCGGGTGTGGGTGTGGGGGGTGGTAAACACACTGCGATGCTCTAAGTGGATTTTTTTCTCACGACTTTCTTGAAAATGTTGTTTCTTCTCTCGCTTTACCCTATAGTGAGAACGTAGCCCAGGATACATGTAACGTACAAAGCATGGGCTCTTTAGCTGTCTCTGTTATTGCTAAGGTTTCCAGTCAAGAAGAAGCTATCAGTAAAGTATCCAGAAGTCAGAAGTCATAGGTGGATCTTCAGCTGTGTGGGGTCTGGTGTGCCTTACCCCTACCTGCTCGGGTCTGTCAGTCGCTCGCTCAGACAGCTCTCTCACTGAACTGTGGGTCTTCTCTAACAAGAGGAAGATTCATTTCTCTGTGCCCACAGTATTTTGCGGAGTGGCTTGTGAGTGCCTGTTTGCTGGGTGCAGGGCCGGCTTCTCATGTCTGGGGGCCTCTGCAGAGTCCTGCGTCCCAGAAGTAGGTCTCATAGGTGCCCTGGCTTGTTTGTTTCACTTCACTTCTTTAAGAGGGATTCAGAACGTGACTGAGAATCGGAGGCTTTTTAACAGACCTTTTTCTCCTCCTTTCTCAGGCTCGGATGGAAGTGGATGCAGATGGAAACGGTGCTAAGATATTTGCATATGCCTTTGACAAAAACCGAGGAAGGGGATCGGGAAGGCTCCTTCACGAGCTGCTGTGGTAGGTGTTTTCTAGCTGCTTGCTTCGGTTCGCGTACCGCGTGGCGCGTGAGCCCCGTTGTGCCTGGGGAGCCCTTGTTGACAGAAGGTGCTTCCCAAGACCTGGTGCCCCCACCATCCCTCCTCCTTACCCCTGGGTCCTTGCCGCCTCCAGAGCCGTTGCTCATTTGCTTGTGTACCACTGACGGAGCAGTCTGAAAGTGCCCCTTCTGCTCAGGTCCTGGCTCCTGACACAGCCTCCTCGGGGGTCGGGTGGGCTCTGTTCCCTCCACTGTGTTCTTGCCGAGCCTGTTAGTGGGACATGAACGACCTGCCTCTCCTTGGCGTCCATGGTGGAGTTCCAGAGTGCTTGGAGCTACTCAGGTGGGGCATGCTCCAGGCCGTGTGTTTGATGCTTGGGGTTCCATCCTGGCTTCTTGCAGCCTAGCTCTTAAATAAGGGGGTAGAACTGTCACCACGGTTCGTCTCGTTGGGCCCCAGACCCACATGCTTGGGTCCCTCGCAGCAGCCTAGCTCCTGACTATCCCCATCGGTGTAGCAAGGGGCCAGTTCAGACCCCACGGCTGCCGCGTTTGGGAAGGCCAGAGGCGGCTGATGGCCAGAGTCGTGTGTCTCCTAGGGAGCGGCACAGGGGAGGCGTTGCCCCCGGGTTTCAGGTGGTGCACCTCAACGCCGTGACCGTGGACAACCGGCTGGACAATCTGCAGCTGGTACCGTGGGGCCGGCGGCCGAGAGCAGAGGGGACGCCCAGCAAGCAGAGGTGGGTCTCCTCAGGGCCTGCCCTCTCCCCTGGGGGGAGGGCCCCGCTCCCAGATCTCGTGTCTCCGTTGGCCTTCGTTTTTCAAAGATCTCATTTATGATTTGAGAGAGAGCTCGTATGTGCAAGAGAGCGCGCAAGGGAGCCCGGGGAGGAGCAGGCTCCCCACTGAGCAGGGAGCCCGACGCGGGGCCGGTCGCAGGGCCCCAGGCTCACGGCCTGAGCTGACTGCTCCACACACGCGCCCCGTCCTCCACACTCTTGTTACCAAGTGGGTCCTTGTGTCTACTGTGGGATCTGATGCTTCTGTGGGAGTGGAGGGCTTGGTTATTTTCCCTCAAAGTGTGGGATCCTTGTTTACTTCCTGGGGGTGGGATATGATCTTGACGGTTATCTTTTGGGGTTGGTCTTCTAAGGTTGGCTTTAGTGAGGAGAAGGGCTGCTGGGTTGGATTCTTGCACGTGGGCAGAACTGCTCTGTGCCCCGAGGAAGGCTGGATGTCTTTATCTCGGGGGTACCCCTGCTCACACACACATGCATCTTTTTTTCATGCTCATTGGCCAGTTACTTCACCCAGTTGGTGGTTTAAAGGAAGCAAGACCTGAGCCTGAGTGGCTCAGTCGGTTAAGCATCTGCCCTTGACTCAGGTCACGTTCCTCGGGGTCCTGGGATTGAGCCCCATGGCGGGCTCCCTGCTCAACTGGGTGTCTGCTTCTCCTTCTCCCTCTGCACCCCCTTCTCAGGCTTGTGCTGTCTTGCTCAAATGAGTAAAATCTTTACAAGAAGCAAGGCAGTGTGGTTTGGGGAGCTCTGCTGTTCAGCCCCCACCTCTGTGTGGTCCTGAAAACTGCTTCTGCTCAGGATAGCGCCAGTATCCCACTTGGGCAAGTAGGATGCTGAGAGCAGTTCCCATGACCCCAAGAACAATCCGGGTATGAGCTTCATCGAGCCCTTGGGAAGAGCTGGGGAACCAGCAGGATGGGAGTTGGGAGCTGAAATGAGCCAGGATGTTCTTGGCCATTGTGCATCATCTGTGGGCTCACAGGGGCTCTCTGGGGTTCGTGCGTGCTCTCAGGCCTCTGGGAAGGCTTTCCTCAAACAAAACGAAGGTGGTGTTATGAACAGCAGAGTGAGGGTAGCCCAGGAGGGCAGGCAGTGTCCACAGATTTCCCCTGGGTTGGCCAGCCTGGACGCTTGCTGGGTGGGAGCACACCACCACACGGGTCTCCGCACTGCACTCCAAGAGGGCGCGGTCTACCCCGTCACCCAGCAGGGGGTCTGCTCCTTGGAGGCGCTCCGGGTTACGGAGTCTGTCACTTTAGGCCTTTGTGTGACTCATGGTTTGGCCAACCTATGGCTGAGTGTTACATTACTCATCTGAACACACTTTATGGTTATGAGATAAGAGAACCACAATTGAGAACAACTTTTTGGAAAAGGGTCCATTGCATCGCAGGCTACCCTTGCAGTGCTCCGTGCTGGTTCGTGGCCCAGCCGTCCCATGCTCTTCTAGGCTCTTCCTGGGAGGCCTTAAGGCTCTCTCCTTCGTGAGCCCCCAGGAGCCAACCCTCAGTTTGTTGGCCAGGGATTGATCCTCCCAGCCGTGGGTCGAAGCCAGCCTGAGTAGTGGCATGAACTCCCAGCTGGTCTGGACAGTTTGTTTCCTTCTCTTCTCAGCCGCTGGCCTGCACGTGGCTGGTTCTTGTGGTGTGAACCAGCCTGTCTGTGAGGCTGGGAATACAGCACCCTGGGTTCTCCCAGCTCCGCACAGCCCCCCCAGCTTCCTTCAGCGGGGGGCCCCAAGGGTGGCTCGCAGTGAGGGAGGGGCAGCAGGCCTCTTGGTCAAAGTGTGTTTTCTTTCCTTTCTGCTTTTGAAAGCCAGCTGGGGCCCAAATGTACCTCTGTCTTGAGGGACTTCATTGGAAGCTCAGAAAGCAGCCAGAAGCCGTCTACACCCTGACTCTTCCCCTTTTCTTTCCTTTAAAAAAACTTTTCTCATCATGGTTAAATGCATGTGACATTTACCATCTTAACCTTTTTTTGTTTTTTAAGATGTATGTATTTTATTTATTTTTAAAGATTTTACTTATTTATTTGACACAGAGATCACAGGCAGAGAGAGGAGGAAGCAGGCTCCCCACCGAGCAGAAAGCCCGATGTAGGGCTCAATCCCAGGACCCCGATATCATGACCTGAGCCGAAGGCAGAGGCTTAACCCACTGAGCCACCCAGGCGTCCCCCTGTAACCGTATTTGAATGTTTGGTTCAGTGACATCGCATACACATGGTTGTAGAACCATCGCCACCATCCATCCATCTCAGAACTCTTCCGTTGTCCCAGAGTCAGACTCTGTCCCCATTAAACGCGGACCTCTCCCCTCCCCAAGCCGCCACCCTCCCGTTCTCCGTTCTCTGTTTCTGGATCCGACTCCTCTAGGGCATCCTGGGAGCAGCCTCCTGTAGGGGCTGTGTTTTGGGGACGGGCTTATCCCAGCCGAGTGTCCTCAAGGTCTGCGGATGGTGGAGGCTTTGTCAGCATTTCCATTCTGTTCCTCTTCCACATCTTACCTGTTCATTTGTTGACGTGGACGGCCGCTTGGCTGGTTGCGCGTCTCAGCTGAATACTGTGAGCACCCTCGTGGCCGGCGGGACCGAGCCATCGGCCGGCCAGTGGGAGCTGAGCAGCGCGCCTGCGGGCCTGTCGGGTCGCCGCGGCGGTGACCGGCTGAGGAAGCTCCGTCCTGTTTGCCCCGCGGCTGCGCCGTCTCCCGCTCCCGCCCCTGGTGCACGGGCCTCCGGCGTCTCCACCCTCGCCAGGTGTGGACTTAGCACACTCTGGGTTTTGTTTTGTTTCAAGGAATCGTCACCCTCGTGAGTGTCGGGTGATACTGTGGCTTTGATTCGCATTTTCCTGGTGGTGAGTGGTGGTGATCATCTTCCCAGGTGCCCGGTGGCCATTTGTACGTCTTTAAGAGGCTTGTGCTCTGGTCTTTGCCTATTTTCAGAGATTCATTCATTGTTGGGGGAGGGGGCGAGAGCAAGGATGTCAGCAGACTCCCTTCTGAGCACGGAGCCCAGCGCTCGGCTCAGTCTCATAGTCCTAAGGTCGTGGCCAGAGCTGAAATCAAGAGTCAGGTGCCTGACTGACTGAGCCACCCAGGCTCCTCTTGCCTATTTTGTTTCTTTTAAGATTTTATTTATTTGGCGAGAGAAGGGAGCATAAGCAGGGGGGTTGGGAGAGGGAGAAGCCGGCTTCCCGCGGAGCAGGGAGCCCGATGTGGGGCTCGATCCCGGGACCCTGGGGTCATCACCTGAGTGGAAGGCAGAGGCTCAGCAACTGAGCCCCCAGGTGCTGCTCCCTTGCCTTTTTTTAAATCTGGTGGTTTGATTTTTTTTCTTGTTGAGTTATGGGAGCTGTTTATATATTCTGGATATTAATTTTTTTTACCAAATACATGATTTGCATAGATTTTCCCTCATTTTGCAAGTTGCTTTTTTAGATCTGTGGATAGTGCCCCTTTTTTTGTTCTTCTATTTAAGCTTTAGGCCCAGTGTGGGGCTTGAACTCATGACCCAGACACCAAGAGTTACGGCCTCTACCGTACCGACTGAGCTGCTCAGGTGCCCTGTGGTTTTATGTTAAGGTCCTTGGTCCATTCTAAATTAATTTTTGTATATAAATGAGTCTCTCCAGGGCTGGCCCCCATGGGGGTGGTAGGATGAAGGGGGTGTTAGCCTGCTCCTTTGCGGCGCAGCTCCAGGGTGTAGGCGCACTGGCGACCGTGCTCCGGTGGGACCTGGTGAGGCCCCTGGGTTCTCGCATTAGTTAGGATTCTTTTTTTTTTAATTAACATATAATGTATTATTGCTTTAGGGGTACAGGTCTGTGACTCATCAGTCTTATTAGATAGGGTTTTTAGCTGCAAGCTTTTGGTCCACTAAGGACATAGAGTTGCTCCCAGCATCAAAGGGGAGGTGTGTCTGGGGCCACAAGCAGGCAGAGGGACTGGCAGGCCTCGCTCGGGTGGCCAGGCTTGGCTAGGTCCCTGTCCTGAGACCGCATATTCTTTCTGCTTGTGTGTGCCCGTCAGTCCCAGATTTGCGGGGACTGAGGAGTGCGGTGGACGTAGCCCTGCTCTGTACCTTTTAGTGGGTAGGTCCCTGATGTCGCGAGCAGATAAGCCCCGCTGCATGTGCGGAGCGGGGGCAAAGGAAAGCCAAGTTCGTGTCGTAAAAAGCGGGCAAGGCAAGTAGTGTGTCCTGAAGCCGTATCAGTGCTGTGTCCGTGCCTTGGGGTCTGACGAGAGCGTGTTGAGGCCTGTGCCCCCTTGTGCAGGGAGCAGAGCCTGTACTGGCTGGCGATCCAGCAGCTCCCCACGGACCCCATAGAGGAGCAGTTCCCCGTCCTGAACGTGACCCGCTACTATAACGCCAACGGGGACGTGGTGGAAGAGGAGGAGAGCTCCTGCACCTACTATGAGTGCCATTACCCCCCCTGCACGATGATCGAGAAGCAGGTATGAGTGCGGCGCGAGGGCTGCCTCCAGGCCGGCCCACTCCCCATTCCGGCCCCCCAGCGGCTCCGCGGCTGCCTGCGTGCCTGGGGTCACGGGTCCTTTCCCATGGGGATGTCGCCGGCCCCCCGGTGTGATGCTGAAGCCGTGCTTCTGTGTGTTCTTTCAGCTGCGCGAGTTCAACATCTGTGGGCGATGCCAGGTGGCCCGGTACTGCGGCTCCCAGTGCCAGCAGAAGGACTGGCCGGCCCACAAGAAGCACTGTCGGGAGAAGAAGCGCCCCGTGCAGCACGAGCTGGAGCCGGAGCGGTGACCGCGCTGCCAGACCTCGCTTGGGCACGGCAGACACAGACTGGCGCTCGGCCTGGAGGTGCTGGAGAAGCGGGTGGCGCGCACCCCCGGCAGCTGCCGCGGAGGCCCCCGTCGCGGGTACTTGTGTGAGCTCAGCACTCCCCGTGCTGTTCGGCTCCAAGCAGAGACAGCCGGGGAGGCTCCCACCGGGAAGCTTCTCGTTATTTATATGTTAATATGTTTGTAAACTCATGTACAGTTTTTTTGGGGGGAGGCAGTGGGAGGGTTAGATATTACAAATAGAATCACTTGCTGTAATTCTCAAATGGCAAACGGTCGGGCCACGTGGTTGAAAAGTCTAAAAAGTGTCACGTAGCAGAAGTCTCTCCGGGCTGCAGCCTGCGCGGGGTTGTATCTACAAGGCACAGTAAAGGGGTGGAATCATCGAGTGCTTCAGCCGTTCTGTGCTCTTGTTTTTGCCCTTAGTGGCGTTGAGCTTTACTCCTGAGTGCATCGAGGTGGCCCGGGCCAGGGGGGTGCAGGGTCGCCTTTATTCCTGGGTTCAGAGAGAGAAGAGGCAGGGGGGCTGAGAGGCAGGCATCGTGATACCCAGGCCTGTGCTTGTCCCGCGGCCGGGGCAGCTGGGGGTGTTGGAGTAGGCGGCCCTCCCTCCGTGGTGGGCACTGGTGAACTCTCACCTGGATTCGCGCGCTGAGGTGGGGCTTTCGCCCAGCCGGCCCCCTGAGGTCCTGCCTGTGTGTTGGAGTAGCAGGGTGAGTGAGTGCTGCTTCCCCGTGTGCCGCGCGGCCTCCCGCGCCCTTCGGGGAGCTGTGGGTGTCCGAAGGCTGGGCAGCGTGGCCTGCACCTTGCAGAACCACCCGAGGGCAACGAGCCGGGCGCCGTGCCTGCGCACCTGCTGGTTTCCAGAGCCAGCCAGCCAGCGTGCTAGAGGCTCTACCTCCTGGAGGATGACGGCTGGCCGTTCCGACTCTGAGTGTGTGCCCTGGGCCGTCCCTTTCCACATGTTGGTCCCAAAGGTTCCTCCTACACTTTCCCTGTGCAGCTCTTCTGCCATCTTCCAGTGTGTCCCATCTGCCTCTTGTGTTCTCACTTCCCTGGCTGGCAACAGCCTCTTGGTGTCCTCGCCTTGTGAGTTGAGGTTCTGGTAGGTTCTTTTGCAGGCCTGGGGGAGTCAGGTGAAGGCGACAGGGAGCAGGAGGGCTCATTCCTAACCCGAGGTCTTTGAAGGTGAGAGAACACCTCCTCCCCTTTGCCGGTGTGTGGGTGCAGCATATTTTCTGGGCCGGGGACATCTTTGCTTTAGCTGTCTCCAGACCCGAAGTGGAGTGGTCGTGGGGGATCAGAAGCCTTCTGGGGCGGGGAGTATGTGTGACCCTGAGAGACAGTCCTACAGACAGCAGTTGGCTTGAGCTCTTAGGACGTCCCCAGGGCTGCTGTCACTCCTCCTTGCAAAGGTCAGCTCTCGTCAGCTCTCGGGGCCCCGTGTAGGCCGGCATGTTGGGATTTGGGTGGTCTTCCCGGCACAGGACCTTGACTGGGCTCAGGCAATGTGCTTTCAAACAAAGGCTCCTGGGATGAGGAAACCCCAGAGCACAGGCTGCTTACGCTTTTTGCCCCTGTTCTGCATACCTGAGCACTTCAGCCTGTCTGCGTTCCCGCACCTGCGCCGTGTCCTGTGGGCAGCTGCTCGTCAGAAAATTGTATCGAAAGGTCTCAGCTGATCTGTGGGCACCACAGCGGGTCCTGACACGGGTTCTTCCATGGTGCATCTGGAATAGCACTGACCCAGGGGTTGCTGTCCAGTGTGGCCGCTTTCAGCTCGTGCTGCGCCTCGTAGCTCTTCCCTACCCTGCTGGGCTATGCCCCACTCCCCCTAGGTCTGCGCGGGTGACGGGCCCTGGGCTGTAGCTGTAAGGGCGCCCCAGCTGCCTGTGTAGTGACTTCCTCCCTTCACTGGCATCATTGCTGTGGATGCCGTTGTGAAGGTGCTCGAGGGTCCATAGACAGCTCCCCTTGTCCCTTCTCTGATACCAGTCCCTGCTTTCTTTTCTCCTCCAGTGGCCCCCAGTCTCTTGATCTTCGTAGCCATACATTGGAGAGGAAGGTTAATACTCAGATGGTTAGGAGTTTGTGTAGTGTGTGGGGCTGCTTAACTTGGCCTTTTCTTTTAAAGATTTTATTTATTCATTTGACAGAAACACAGCGAGAGAGGGAACACAAGCGGGGGGAGTGAGAGAGAAGCAGGCTTCCCGTTGAGGAAGGAGCCCGATGCGGGGCTCGATCCTGGGACCCTGGGATCATGACCTGAGCCGAAGGCAGACGTTCAATCACTGAGCCACCCAGGTGCCACCTCCCCCTTTAAAGATTTTTATTTATTTGAGACAAAGAACATGACTGGGGGGAAGGGCAAAAGGAGAGGGAGAAGCAGAGCCCTGATGTGGAGCTCCATCCCAGGACCCTGGGATCATCTGAGCTGAAGGCAGAGGCTTAACTGACTACCACGCAGGTGCCCCTTGACTTTGACTTTCTTTTTAAGATTGTATTTGTTTATTTAAGAGTGAGAGGTAGCACGAGCTGGGGGAGGGGCAAAGGGAGAAGCAGACAACCTGCTGAGCAGGGAGCCCCATGCGGGGCTTGATCCGGGACCCTGAGACCATGACCTGAGCGAAGGCTGGCGCTTCACCGACCAAACCACCCAGCTGTCTTGACTTTTTTTTTTTTTTTTTTAAGATTTTTAAGTCTTTACCCAATGTGGCTCAGCCATTTGGGACACTCCTGTTTCTTCCTGGCCAGCCTCTTCTGTGCTTTTGCCCCAGCCGCCCTCTAAGCTGCTGACTCAAGGCTGTCCTCTCAGCCAAAGCCCTGCTTCCCAGCCAGCGGCTGGGTACCCAGGTATCCTGGGGATTTCAGCATCCGCCTGTCCAGTTCCCTGGGGCTCTCCTAACAAAGTACCACAAGCCACATGGCTTGGAACGACAATGTTTCATTCTGTGTGTGGAGGTCACGAGTCCCAGTCCCAGGCGTTGGCAAGACCGTGCGGGGAGGTGTTCCAGGCCTCTCCCAGCTCTGGCAGTCGCAGGTGTCCCTTGCTTGGGGGTGGCTCATACCAGCGCCCCGTTTTTACTATGTCTTCCCTGTGTGGGTCTGTCCCCGAGAATCCAGGTCACCCCTTCATACAGATACCCGTCCTATTGGCTTAAGGCCCACCTGAATGGCCTCATTTCGCCCGGATTGCCTGTGAAGACCGATTTCCCAGACGTCACGTTGTGGTGCTGTGGGACAGGACTTCAGCATATCTTTCTGGAGACACAGTTCAGTCCATCTTCAACGATGTCCAAAGCTTGCCTTCCCCAGACCCATTCCGTAGAATATGTTAATTTTTTTGAATGGCAGCATCTACTCGGCCTCCCAAATCAGATCAGGGCTGTGCTGGCTGTCCTCCCTTAGGTTCTAAGTGGCCGACAGAGCCCCGTCCCTTGGGCCCGAGCGTTGGCTCTTCTCTAGGCTCTGTCCACCTTCCGCCCAGCACCGGGCACCCCCAGCCGGCCCCGGCTCCGGGTCTGCGCCCGCGGGGACGCCGCGCTCCTCGCCGTCCCCCCGGCCCCCTCCCACGATGGACGTGAGGGACAGGGGTTTGAGCATGGCCCGGCCCCTTTGGGGGGGGCTCGAACCCCTGCACATCTAGGTCCCTAACCCTCCCCCACTCCCGTGCCCTGTTTTCCCGCTTCTCCCCTCCCCGCCTGCCGCACCCGGCCCTTTATAACTGCCCTGCGCTTCCGCGATGGCGTCTGGATACTCAGCCCTCCCTCCAGACCCGCGGGGAGCCGGTGGAGGTCCTCCCACCGACAGGGGGCGAAGGGGCCCGGCCGCACGCGCGGCGGCGAGGGCGACCGGAAGTCCCGCCCCGGCGCGCCGGAAGAGGCGGGGAGGCGAGTGCGGAAGCGAGAAGGGTCGGCGCGGGGCTCCCGGCTCTGGTTCCCGCCTCTCCAAGCCTGCGGGTGCCCGCGGCCCCGGGCCCCCACTCTCACCCTGGCCTCGCCCCTCCCCCTTCGCCGTCGGGCCCCCGACTCCGGGCCGACGGGAAGCCGCGTGCGGCTGCTGCAGGCGCTGGACACCGAGTTCACCGCGGACTCGGTGGAGTGGTGCCCGCTGGAAGGCTGCAGGCGCGTGTTGGCCTGCGGCACCTACCAGCTGCGGAAGCCGAAGGACTCGCGCCGCGGCCCCAAGAGCAAGGTGCGCGGTGCCGTCCTGGCCGGGCCGTCGAGCCCGGGGCTCTAGGTCTGCGCGCCGCCAGTGGCGTCCGAGGAGCGGCAAGTCCGCTCGTCTTTTAGGAGCGTTCTCGGGAAGGGCCGGCCCAGATGTCCACGTCCGTCTGGCCTGCAGTGGGGAGGTGGTGGAGAGGTCTGTGTGGAGCCCAGTGGCGCTGTGCCGTTGGCCCTGTGGGCTCCGAGGGCAAGAGCCAGCCGGCGGCTGGGAATGGGCTGCTGCTGCCGCCTTTTTTTTTTTTTTTTTAAGATTTTACTTATTTATTTGATAGAGAGATCACAAGTAGGCAGAGAGGCAGGCAGAGAGGAGGAAGCAGGCTCCCTCCCAGGACCCCGAGATCATGACCTGAGCCGGAGGCAGAGGCTTAACCCACTGAGCCACCCAGGCGCCCAGGAATGGGCTTCTTAAAGTCCCTTATATGCACGTGTGGCTCGAGTTTATGGATGAAGCCTGGAATAAAGAGAAAATGGAAATTTGAAGGAGCTCTACCTAATCTCTTTTAGGGCGTCTATTCAGATGCAAACTAGGATGCCCTTAAGAATGAGAACTGGTTGGGGCGCCTAGGTGGCTCAGTGACTGCCCTGGGCTGGGGTCCTGATCCCCAGTTCCTGCTGGGCGGGAGGCCTGCTTCTCCCTCTCTCACTCCCCCTGCTTCTGTTCCCTCTCTAGCTGTGTTTCTCTCTGTCAAATAAATAAATAAAATCTTGGGGGGAGGGTGGAGAACTGGCACTCCAGGTGCAGGCCTAAGCTAGGACCTTTCCAGGTCGACTGGGTCCTGCAGCCGCCCTGCCATAGCGTATTGGTCCCTGTAAGTCCACTTAGAAGGAGCATTTTAGGGGCACCTTGAGCATGCGACTGTTGATCTCAGGGTCATGAGTTTGAGCCCCACATTGGGTGTAGCGATTATTTAAATAAAACTTAAAAAAAAAAAAAAAAAAAAAGAGAGCATTCTGTGCCAAGCCCAGCAGAGTTCATCTGCCTGCCCACTGATTGTATAACAAGAGAAGAGGCATTTTCCAGAAAATCAGGGGTGTTGCTTCAGGTAGAGTTCCAGAGTTTTGTTTTGTTTTGTTTTGTTTTCTTGTAAGATTTTATTTATCAGAGAGAACCACCAGGTGGAAGGACAAAGGGAGAGGCAGACTCTGATAGGGGACTCAGTCCCAGGACCCTGAGTTCGTGACCCAAACCGAAGGCAGAGGCTTAACCTGCTGAACCACAAGAGTCCCAGAGTCTTGGCAAGACTTTTCTTTCCCTTGATTCCTTTTCCCATCCGTTGGGTTCCTCAGTATCTACTAGGGTAATCAGAGAGAGTACATCTGCATTTTTTTGTAGAGTGGACTGGACGTTGATGAGCCTCAAATCCGTTTAGGTCGTCTCTACTTGTATAGTTTCAATGAGGACAACTCTGCTTGCCCCCTGCTTGAGATCCAAAGAAGAGATACTTTTGCAATCCTGGACATGAAATGGTATAGTGATTTTTGTTTTGTTTTGTTTTTTTGGGTTTTTTTTGTTTTTTTTTTGTTTTTTTTTTTAAATATTTTATTTATTTATTTGACAGAGAGGAACACAGCCAGAGAGGGAACACAAACAGGGGGAGTGAGAGAGGGAGAAGCAGGCTTCCCGCTGAGCAGGGAGCCCGATGTGGGGCTCGATCCCGGGTCTCCGGGACCATGACCTGAGCCGAAGGCAGTCGCTTAACCAACTGAGCCACCCAGGCGCCCCTGTTTTGTTTTGTTTTTTAAAGATTTTATTCATTTATTAGAGAGAGTGAGAGTATGAGAGGGCAGAAGGTCAGAGGGAGAAACAGACTCCCCGTGGAGCTGGGAGCCCATGCGGGACTTGATCTTGGAACTCCGGGATCACGACCCTAGCCGAAGACAGTCGCCCAACCAACTGAGCCACCCAGCCGCCTCAAAATGGTATAATGTTGATAACAATTCCTCCTGTCCAGAATTTGTCATGAGGATCTGTTCATTTAGTCAGGGAGCCTGATGCCTGTCGGCATTCAATAAGATGGAGACATGTCTGACCTTTTTCATTTCTTTATTGTTCTGCCCACTGATAAGTTCCCAAGGTGCATAATGCTCCCCTGTGCCCTGGGTGTATCCTGGGTTCTGACCGGCGTATGAATTCTCCCCTCAGGTGCCACGTCCCGGTGGCTGGCCACGCCCTCCTGGGCGTCGCAGATGCTGGCGGCTCCATAGAACTCCTCCGCTTGGTGGGCTCTGAGGTCAGTGACAAGGACCAGGAGTTGGGGGCGGAAAGACTCTGAATGGAGAGGATTTGGGCTTGAGCCTGTGCAGCTCGAATCTTTCTGTAGCAAGATTTCTGTTCAGTGGCAAACTTCATCGTAGAATGTGCTAATCTAGCACGCAGTCTGTTGTGAGTTATGGGGTTCTGCATCGACTCTGAGAAGAGGGCACGTGTATCACCAGTGGAAGGGCTGAAGTGACAGGGCATTCGTTCATTCACCTGTCAGTGGATCTGAAAGTTCTTCTGTATGGAAAGCCTGGACTCGCCGTCTTGGGTTGCCGATGCTGGGGCCAAGACTAGCAACGACAGACCTCCCGTGTGGAAGTGGCATTTGTCACCCATACATAGGAGGGCATGTGTCTCCCGTGTGGCTTTCTCAGAGCATGCGGTATTGATCAGGACCACTTGTTTGCAGAATGACTGCATCCGATCGTTGAGGCTTGGGAGAGCAGGGGAGTCCTGCAGTCGAAGGAAGTAAGCAGCCCACAAGGCCAAGGCTGCACTGGGAGGGACACACAGCAGCGCAGGTGTGCAGGAGGGAGGAAGCAATCTGGGGAAGTCCGTGGGCCCGAGAACCAGGTCCTGGCAAGAGCAGATCACCTGCAGAGAGGACGCTGAGGAAGCAGCCTGCTAGGAGCCTTTGAGGGAGTTCAGCAGTATCCAGCTTGCCTAGGTAATGAAAGACTTAGGTAAGTCTTAGAAAAGAGAAAAGCGTTAATGGCTAGTTGTGCCTTTGAAATGGAAACTAGCAGAAAGATCCCGATGTCACTGTCCCTGAAGACACAGCGTCCCAGCATCCCTTGAGGTGGGGAGAGGAGGGAGTGTTCACCAGTGGTGCTTCCTGGAGCCCGTGTAGGTGGCAGGACCGTGTTTAGGCGTGCACGGACAGCGAGGGGTTCTGAGAGAGCAGAGAGACCTGCTTCCCCTCGGGTCACGTGTGTGGGAAAGTTCTGCAGAGCACAGCCTAGGTCCTCGGTGTCCTCTCATCCTGTGGTGAATCAGGGACTGACACACTTCGTTCAGCTAGTAGTAGCCGAGGGAATGATGGCCACCTAAGCTAGAGGACTCGTCTTTCCGGGGTCCTGGGCTGTTTCCCTTTGATAGCGCTCCTTTCTCTCCAGCAGAATGCTTACACTCTGCAGCCTGTTTGCAGTTTGCCCTTGGAAGAGCAGAGTCTGGCTCTGTCTCTGGATTGGTCCACCAGGAAAACGGAAAGGTAAGGCCTGGTGCTGGCGAGGAGTTGTCCCTCTCTTCATGCAGGAGAGACTTGAAACCTTGCAGCAGCCTTGAGTGCCGCGTCCCAGCCCTGGGACTGTCCCCACCAGTCCTAACCCAGAGAGGACACAGTCCAGCTTTTCAGATAAAAGCTCTTGTTTCATCAAGAGAAGCTGACAGGGGTTTATTTTGACAAGCTAAGTGGTAGTTTCTGCCAGATGCCCAAACATCTTAAGGGGCAAGTCTGTGGAGCGGTCCATGGAGAACCTCTCCCACAGTGTGTCTCCGGGTGTCACCCATTGGGAACCAGAAGAGGTGATGAGTTTCGGTCACTGCATAAATTCAGGTGGCTTTCTCCATTGGGTCCCTGTTTCTAGGGCCAGTGACCAGCCCTTGAAAATCATTAGCAGCGACTCCAAGGGGCAGCTGCACCTGCTGGAGGTGAATGAGGCGGGGCCACGGCTGCAGGAGGTGGCCACGTGGCATGCCCATCACTTCGAGGCCTGGATTGCTGCTTTCGATTACTGGCACACAGAAATCGTGTATTCAGGTTGGTACTTCTCCGCTGTGTGTTGGCCCCACGAGGGAGGGAGGGGGCAAGTGTGGCACGTGTCAGGGCCATGACTCTGGACGTGTTGGGATCTCGAAGACCCTTTGTGGAGGCAAAAACGAGTTGGTACTCGGGCGCCCGGGTGGCTCAGTGGGTTAAGGCCTCTGCCTTCGGCTTAGGTCATGATCTCGGGGTCCTGGGATCGAGGCCCGCGTCGGGCTCTCTGCTCAGCAGGGAGCCTGCTTCCTCCCTCTCTGCCTGCCTCTGCCTACTTGTGATCTCTCTCTGTCTCTGTCAAATAAATAAAATCTTAAAAAAAAAAAAAAAACTAGTTGGTACTCACAACTTAGCAGTTCAGGCTTTGCAGGGTCTGGGGTAGCCGCCCCGCCTCCTGCCGCTCCTGGTGTCTGGTCCCGTGCTCCTGCTGCGAGAAATCCAGAATTCCCACATTTTCCACTGCTATTTCTGTGTCCAGTATTGAGTGTGTCGTGTTGGACTTCAGGCGTGTCTACTCCCTGTTGGGATATAGTTTACTTTCCCAGGAAGAGCCTGAGAGAGGTAGGGTTGATTTCCTGGTGTTGTGAGTGCTGTGTATTGCAGGTGCTCATGTGTGAATGAGAAAATACCAGAACTAGAGGTTGCAGGAGGCAGGCACCTGTGATCAGCCCTTCTTAACTGAGCGGAGAGGACTTGTAGGAGATGGGAGGCGGGAGGCAGGGGCCGTTGGCCCCCGAGAGGAGGCAGGAGGGGAGGGGCTGGATTTGCAGAGAGGCAAAGAAAAGATCTGGCCCTCGCTTCCTTCTGCATCCGGTTGCTGGTGGTGTGCTCAGTGAGTGGTGAGGCCAGGGACACGCTTGCACCGTGAGGGAGCTGCGTGATCCCCCCTTCCTGCCGGAACCTCGCCCACTCCGCTCCTCGGTGGCCTGGTCCAGAGAGCCCCCTCTCAGCAACGTTCTCATGCTGACCCCCTCTTGGCACAGTCTTTGCCTTGGGTTATCCCGGACTTTCCCTCTTCTGATTGCTCTTGGTTCTGCTTGCCGTCTCCTTCCCTCTGCTGCAAAGTGTTCCTGTCGTCTGGCCTGTGTCTGGTGCTCTTTCTCTGCATCGTCACTCTCCTGACTTGAGCTACTGTCCCTGTGTTCCAGAAACAGCTGCATTTTGGTTCCTTAGGGAGACTCCTTCCTTCTTCTCTTCCTTCCTTCCCCTCCCCTCCCCTTCTTTCTTCTTTTCTTCCTCTTTCCCTTCTTCCTTCCTTTCTCTCTCTCTTTTTTTTAAAGTTTTTATTTATTTGACAGAGAGAGTCACAAGTAGGCAGAGAGGCAGGCAGAGAGAGGAGGAAGCAGGGTCCCTGACGAGTGGACAGCCCAATGCGGGCCTTGATCCCAGGACCCCGAGATCATGACCTGAGCCAAAGGCAGAGGCTTAACCCTCTGAGCCCCCCCAGGCGCCCTCTCTATCTCCCTGTCTTTCTTTTAAGGACATTTTTCTTATTTTAAGCGATCTCTACACCCAGGGTGGGGCTCAAATACCACCCTGAGGTCAGAGTGGCATGCTCTTCTGACAGAGCCCGCCAGGCACCCCAAGATTTAATTTCTTTAGGTCTTCTCGTTCTTGGATTAGTACTGCCTTGAGGCTTAGCTAATTCAGAGCAAGGGTATCGTGGGGGCTATGATTTCGTAATTCAGCACCAATGCATTTATTCAGTGAGTGTGGAGCCGTTTTTGCGTGCTGTGTGCTGTTCTGGGCGCTGCAGGTGCATGAGTGAGCAAGACGGTCTCCGCTTTCACTGCACTTACAGTGAGAGGAGACGGGCAGTGGGCCGGCACATAGCATGTAAGCACGGAACAGAGTGCACAGTGGCTCAGAGGTGGTGAGTGCTTTGTGAAGAAGAATGATGGACCGGGATTGGGGGACTGGTCTGTGGGCAGGTGCTGGCTGCCCCGTCCCAGGGCATGGGCACTGTCAGCAGAGGCCGTGGGCAGGAGTGAGCCCGCTCGCTGCATGAGGGGAGCGGCAGGTAGCGGTAGGGCCAGAGTGGAGGGAGAGGTGGGCAGAACAGGAGAAGGTGAGATCAAAGGGCCTAGGGCCTTGCAGGCCATAGGAAGGACTCTGGCTTTTGCTCAGAATGAGTTAGGAACAACAGCAGGATGTTGAGCAGAGGAATGGCATCTTCTGACTTAAATCGTAGCATCGAAGGGGATCTTTTTCACTCAGGTGTTGAGTGTAGACTGCAAGGAGGTGGGGGCAGAGCCTGGAGGCTTGCCGTCCAGACGGTGGCCAGAAGGCCTCAGGCCACGCTGGGAGGACCTGATGTATGTGTGCAGTCGGCTCAGCAGGGCGTCCTGGTGGGTGAACATGGGCGTGAGACAGGAAGGAGCCGCGTGCGGGAAGGCCACTCCCAGCCCTCCCTGCAAATGTGCCCCTGGATAGCAGCTCGTGTGGGGGCTCTGCCCGGAGCACTGGCCGTGTTGTCCCCTTGGGTGTCGGTCGCGTCCGTCGCACGCCTTCCGTCTGCTACAGGAGTCTGGAGCACGCTCACGGGGCATCTGGTGGGTGGGCAGGTGGTGGGCGGGGCGTAAGGGAGGCAGGTGGTGGGCGGGGCG
>PITA01029144.1:0-18299 GCA_004023965.1 Spilogale gracilis | reverse complement strand
CTGCAATTGCACTACTGGGCATTTACCCCAAAGATACAGATGTAGTGAAAAGAAGGGCCATATGTACCCCAATGTTCATCGCAGCAATGTCTACAGTTGCCAAACTGTGGAAAGAGCCAAGGGACCCATCAACAGATGAATGGATAAAGAAGATGTGGTACATATATACAATGGAATACTATGCCTCCATCAGAAAGGATGAATATCCAACTTTTGTAGCAATATGGACTGGACTAGAAGAGATTATGCTGAGTGAAATAAGCCAATAGAGAAAGTCAAGTATCACATGGTTTCACTTACTTGTGGTGCATAAGGGATAATATAGAGGACAGTAGGAGAAGGAAAGTAAATGGGAAGTAGGGTAATCCAGGAAGAGACACAAAACAACAGAGACTTTGGACACAGAAACAAACTGAGGGACTTGGAGGGAGAGGGTGGGGGGATGGGAAAGCCTGGTGGTGGGTACTGAGGGCACCTATTGCATGGAGCACTGGGTATGGGGAATGGGGAATGAATCTTGGAACACTGGAAAAAAATTAAGTAACAATAAAAAAGAAACAGAAAATATCAAATATTGTTAAATGCAAGGGAAAGAAATAATGCAGTGAGAGAAATAGGAAGTTTAGGGGTAATGTTGCATTGCTGTTTTATAAATGGTGAAAGAAGGCCTTTTGGATAAGGTAACTTTTTAACAAAAACTTGAAGAAAGCGAGGAAATGAGCCATGCCAGTATCTGGAAAGTGGACTTGTCAGAGGAAGAACAAGTTCAAAACTTTTCAGGAACACACTGAGTTTTTTCCAAGGACCATAGACGAATCATAGTATTATGGTTTTGACTTTATGTATCTTACTTATCTGAATGTTAAATGAAATGAAAGTCCATTAACCTTTATTTTAGGGTGAATATGATTCTCTCAAAGAAAGTATAAGCATTACATGACATAATTTATCCTTTTACCATCTTGGTTCATTCCTTGGTTCTTATTACACCCGTGATCCGTTCAGTACAATGTGTATGAAATGGTCTCAGAATTTTAATAGAAAGGTACTAGATTTTTTAAATGTTTCCCCATTCTCATTTCTTGTGGGGTGAAATCTCAAGCATAACTTTGCTTATTCCATAGTATTTAACCACTAGAAATCATTGAAATCATCCATCTAATAAGAATCATGATAATAAAAGACTTGAAGGTATATTTTGTGAAAGCTTATGATGCATGCTTGGGTAAAGGTTCTTTAGCTGATATCTAAAGACTGTTATATAGCTCCCTAATCTTGATATTGTAGTGACTCTTTGCATTCTTCACACCAGGGTAAGTCTTGTGGCATTCTTTTGTGTGAGATCTTAGTTCTCACTTTCTAGTTTTCATGGGACTTTAGAATAATGTCTGCTATGAGAAACAACTATATTCCTAGGTAGATGTAGATAATATCCAGTTCACTCTAAGAGCAAGAATGGCTTATACTACCTTTCCTTCCCAGATCTCAAGTAAATCCACATATGCTATCAATACTTAAACCAAATTTTTATTAAACCTTAATAGGCAAATACCCAGTAGTGCAATTGCCAAGTCATTGGGTAGCTCTATTTTTAACTTTTTGAGGAACCTCCATACTGCTTTCCAAAGTGGCTGTACCAGCTTCTATTCCCACCAACAGTGTAAGAGGGTTCCCCTTTCTCCACAACTTCTCCAACATTTGTTGTTTCTGTCTTGTCAATTTTTGCCATTCTAACTGGTGTAAGGTGTATCTCAGTGTGGTTTTTATTTGAGTTTCCCTGGTGGCTAACGATGATGAACATTTTCTCATATGTCTGTTAGCCATTTGTATGTCTTTGGAGAATTGTCTGTTCATGTCTTCTGCCCATTTTTGACTTGATTATCTGCTTTTTGGGTGTTGAATTGAAGAAGTTCTTTATAGATCTTGGATATCAGCCCTTTGTAGTGTCACTTGCAAATATCAAATTCTGTGGATTGTCTCTTTGGTTTGTTGACTCTTTCTTTGATATGCAGAAGCTTTTTATCTTGATGAAGTCCTAAAAGTTCATTTTTGCTTCCTTGTCCCTTGCCTTTGGAGAAGTGTCTTGAAAGAAGTTGCTGTGGCCAATGTTGAAGAGGTTACCGCCTATGTTCTCCTCTAGGATTTTGATGGATTCCTGTCTCACATTGTGGTCATTCATCCATGTAGAGTTTATCTGTGTGTGTGGTGTAAGAGAATGATCCCATTTCATTCTTTTGTATATAGCTGTCCCATTTTCCCAGCACCATTTATTGAAGAGACAGTCTTTTTCCATTAGATATTTTTTCCTGCTTTGTTGAAGATTATTTGACCGTAGAGTTGAGAGTCCATTTCTGGGTTCTGTACTCTGTTCCATTGGTCTATGTCTCTGTTTTTGTGCCAGTACCATACTGTCTTGGTGATCACAGCTTTGTAATATAGCTTGAAATCAGGCAACATGATGCCCCCAGCTTTGTTTTCCTTTTTCAACATTCTTGGCGATTTGGGGTCCTTTCTGGTTCCATACAAATTTTAGGATTGTTTGCTCCAGCATTTTGAAAAATGCCATTGGTATTTTGATTGGGACGGCCTTGAAAGTATAGATTGCTCTGGGCAGAATAGTCATTTTAATGATGTTTATTCTTCCGATACATGAGCATGGAATATTCTTCCATTTTTTTGTGTCTTCTTCAATTTCTTTAATGAGTGTTTGTAAAAACTTATCAGAGCAGCTGAATAGCCAATTGAATATAACCAAAGAATAAATTAGAAATCTGCAAGCTAATATCAAGGAAAATCACTCATAATTCATACAACAAAAATACAGATAGACATTATTAGAGAATTATTAGAAAATACAGAGGACATTCAGGGGATCTAATATCTGCTTTGTAGGAAATAAAAATGAAAATAGATAGCTAGAAATAATAGAAAAGCATAATTCCTGTGCTATAAATTTCAGACTGAAAGGGTGCCCTGAGTCTCAGACAAAATAACTGTCTGTCCATCCATCTATCCATCTATCCACATATACACAAATATATCTACATACACCTATAAATGTACAGGTCTTAAATATACTTGTAAATTGACTCACATTTACATGTTTTTATGAGACTTGCTTTTTTCACTTTTGTACTGAATTTTCAGAATATTTACTAATCTTGTTATTTTAAATATATTAAATATGAACCTTGTGGTTTTTTCAATCACTAGCAGTTTCAAAGTGAATGCGCAGTTCTGTGTCATCATAAGACTACATATTAACTTTTACTATATTGGACATATGCTCTTAATTTTAATTACTTTAAAATCGCTTAGCAAAAATCGTTGTATACTAATTTTCAGTGTGTCTTCAATTGTACTTTTAAATAGATACGTTGAAGAGGAATTTTTGCTTTTCAACAATATTTTTTCTTTTGTACTCTTACCAATACGTTAGATAAATCTGATTTTCTTTCTGCATCCTCACTAATATTAAATACCAGTATTTTTTGTTTTTTACTTAATAGATGATAAAGGTCTCTAATGATTTTAACAGGAGCATCATAGAAATACTTTATTTTACCTGACTCTGACTGTAATGCTTATCATATTTGTGGACTTTTGGGAGGATGTATTTATTTGTTGGACTGACATACATTGTGTTACCCATTTAAAGTGGCAACTCTGCCTATAGTCAGTTCAACAAATATATATTAATTACTTACTATGATGTGTCAGGCATTGTACTGGGCAATAGAACATACAAAAATGATTAAAGACAGGTCACTGAACCCAGAAACCTCTATAATATTTTTTATAGTACTTTTCCATTAAAAATGAACATTTTTCCCCACTATGAATGTATTTTGAGAAGCATTGAAACAGTATATTTTAAATTCATTTAGTAAACCAGGAATGTGTGGTTTCTGTAACATACCCATATGTTCCTCTTCCAATATTTTTTGTTAATCTTTTCTTAAATGATAATTTTTTTAATCCTAAACCAGTGTGCCATGTTTTTGTCTTGTGTACAGTCTTATCTTGTGCTTACTTTTACTGAGTATCTATCTATGCTATATATTGTTACTACTCACTATCAAAATATTTGGACTCTGAACCCTTGAGCTTATTTATTATTTACTTGAATAACATTGGTCTGATCAGACTGTCATATTCAAGCAATATTTAGTGAGACCCTACCCCAGATTTTCCCTGTATTAGGACCTGGGAATAAAAAGATAAATGGCCAGGGCACCTGGTTGGCTCAGTGGTTAGTTAAGTCTCTGCCTTCAGCTCAGGTCATGATCCTTGAGTCCCGGGATCGAGCTCCGCATCATGCTGCCCGCTCTGTGGAAAGCCTGCTTCTCCCTCTCTCACTCCTGCTGCTAGGTATTTATCCAGAGGACATAAAAATGCTGATTTGAAGGGTCACCTGTACCCCAATATTTACAGAAGCACTATCAACAATGGTCAAATTATGGAAAGGATCCAAATGACCATCTGGCTGTGTTTCTCTCTGTCAAATAAATAAAATTTTTAAAAAAAAGAAAGAAAGATAAATGGCCTATGATCTTTACCCTGAAGAGTGATAGAAGAAATAGATGAATAAATTAATTAAAAAAAAAACTATGCAAGTTGAAAACTGTGTCCACACAAAAACCTGCAAATAGATGTTTATAGAAATTTTATTCATAATTGCTATAACTTGTAAGCAACCAAGATGTCCTTCAATAGCTGAATAGATTAATGAACTGTGGTATACCTATGGTAAGCATAACATAATGTATGGACTTGTCAAATCACTATGTTGTACACGTTAAATCAATATTGTATGTCAGTTATACTCAAAAAATTTTAATGAAAATAATATGTATTAATACTGAAAAATCTTCCACTAGGCCAAAATAAAAACATAGAATATTAAACAAACAAATGGTGATACAGGTAATGGAGTAGCACTGAGAAGAATGAGCTATGAAGCCATGAAAAGACAAGCAAGAGCTTTAAGTGCACATTATTAAGTGAGAAAAGCCAATATGAAAACACTACATACTGACTGATTCCAACTATATGACATTTTAAAGAAGGCAAAACTATGGAAACAGTGAAAAAAGATCAGTGGTCCTTAGTGGTTTGGGGGAAGGAAGTTATAAATAGAGCACAGAGAATTTAAGACAGTGAAAGTACTCTGACACTATAGTGATGGATACATGTCATTATGCATTTGTCCAAACCCATAGAACATACAATACCACGAGTGAACCCTGATGTAAACTGTGGACTTTGAAAAATAACAATGTGTAATTGTAGGTCCATCACTTGTAATGAATGTACCACTCCGGTGAGGGCTTTGATAATGGGGGAGGCTATGCATGTGCAGGAAGGAAATATATGGGAAATCTCTATCTTCCTCTTATTTTTGCTGTGGAAGCTGAAACTTATTAAAAAGCCTCACTTGTGGAGCATAAGGAGTAACATGGAGGACATTAGGTGAAGGAAAGGAAGTGTGAACTGGGGTAAATCAGAGAAGGAGATGAAGCATGAGGGACTTTGGGCTCTGAGAAACAAACTGAGGGTTTTGGAAGGGAGGGGGTGGGGGGTATTAATGTGGTGGGTATTAAGGAGGACACGTATTGCAAGGAGCACTGGGTGTGATACATAAACAATGAATCTTGGAACACTGAAAAAATAAAATATTTTAGAAAAAATATTTTAAAAGCTATGGAAGTGTGGAGTAACAATCAAAAACAAAACCCAACTGTATTATGTCCATTTGTTCCTCCTTATCATAAACCGCTTTAATTCTCTTTGTTTGATTTTGTCTTTGACATGTATTGTCAAGAACGACAAACTCCATATTCAACTATGAAGATGAGTTTGGCTGCTGTAAATGCCATGTTCAGTTTGCAAATTTGACTAATTCAACAGAACACTCGCAAGCACAAGTGCACGGACACACTCTACTCTGTACCCACCAAATTCCACAATGATGTGATCATGGTACAGTCTTTTTTAGGTTGGCTCTCATTCTTACCAGAATATTTTGGGGATTTCAAAATGAGCCTATTACAGTTTATATTGCCTTTCTGAATGTTTTGAATAATTATGTTCTTTTGGGTTTTCTCTCTTGACATTATGCTAGAACTGTTCTTTCTGCCTTACATCTGGCATGTTTTATATTTTAAAAGAATAGCATTAAGATCTTTATAAGAGGAGATTAAAATATGTAATATAAAAACTGTATACATTTACACTGAATTCTGTATGTCATCAATCTAAGCTCAGGCTTATTTCTTACAAGAAAGGGTTTTATATAGAAGGATCCTAAAGTTGTTCAAGCATAGTGCCTTGATTTATAGGAAAAATATCATTTATAGAAACAATACACTGAGGGGCGCCTGGGGGCTCAGGTATTAGGCATCTGCTTTCAGCTCAGGTCATAATCCCGGAGTCCTGGGATCAGCCCTACATCGGGCTCCCTACTCAGTGGGAAGCCTGCTTCTCCCTCTCTCACTCCCCCTGCTTGTGTTCCCGTTCTAGCTGTGTTTCTCTGTGTCAAATAAGTAAATAAGATCTTAAAAAGAAAGAAAGAAAGAAACCACACACTGCAATCCTAAAGTTCTGGAGCCTGGAAGCTCATTGCTAAGTAACCACATACTAACTTTGTCCATTTTCTAGTCAACATTCTCTAATTTCCAGTGTATCTTTTTTTTTAGTATACAATGTTGCATTAGTTTCAGGTTGTACAACATAGTAATTGAACAACTCTATACCTTATGCTATGCTCACGAGTGTAGCTACTATCTATCACCATGCAACTGTATTGAAATACCATATATTCTTTTTGCATTCCTTTTACTTCCATAAGTTATCCATTCTATAACTGGAAGCCTGTTGTATTTCCCACTCCCCTTCACCCATTTTGCCTCTCCCTCCAGACTCTTTCCCTCTGGCAACCATTAATCTGCTCTCTGAATTCTGATTCTGCTTTTTTGTTTATTCACCAGTCCATTTTGAATGTCTTGGTGTTTTATCCTTTTCAGCCATAGACATTTTAATGTTTTAACAAAGATTGCTTCTTTTTGTGATTACCTCCCATAAGCGTCATATGTCAAAGAATGTGTGCATTCCTAATTGCTTTTGTTTCCTTATAGTCTTTTATCACAATACTGATGTTCTGCTCTTGAATGCATATTGGTGGGATTGATATACTGAATTCATAATAAATATGTCTTTTTTATTATTTCCTTTTAAGATTTTGTTTAAATTTAAATTAGTTAACATATAATGTAGTATTGATTTCAGGAGTAGAATTTAGTGATTCATCGCTTATATACAACACCCAGTGCTTATCATAACAAGTGCACTCCTTAATGTCCCCCATTTAGCTCATACCTCCAACAACCTCCCCTCTAACAACCTTCCCTCAAGCAACCCTTCCCTCTCTGTTTTTATCTTGTTTTATTTTTCTTTCCCTTCCCCATGTTCATCTGTTTTGTTTCTTAAATTTTGTATCTCAGTAAAATTGTATGGTATCTATCTTTCCCTGACTGATGTCACTTAGCATAATACAACCTAGATCCATCTGTGTCATTGCAAATGGCAAGGTTTCATTTTTGATGGCTGAGTAATATTCCAGTGTGTGTGTGTGTGTGTGTGTGTGTGTGTGTGTGTGTGTGTACACACACCACATCTTTATTCATCAGTCAATGGTCATTTGGATCCTTTCCATAATTTGACCATTGTTGATAGTGCTTCTGTAAATATTGGGGTACAGGTGACCCTTCAAATCAGCATTTTTATGTCCTTTGGATAAATACCTAGTAGTGCAATTGGTGGGTTATAGGGTGGTTCTATTTTTAATTTTTTGAGGAACCTCCATACTGTTTTTGCGGAGTGGATGCACTAATTTGCATTCCCACCAACAGTGTAAATGGGTTCCCCTTTTTGCACATCCTCACCAACTTGTTTTTTCCTGAGTTGTTAATTTTAGCCATTTTGACAGGTGTGAGGTGGTATCTCTTTGTGGTTTTGATTTGTACTTCCTTGATGATCAGTGATGTTGAGCAGTTTTTCATGTATTTGTTAGCTATTTGTATGTCTTCTTTGGAGAAATGTCTATTTAGGTCCTCTGTCTGTTTTTAAAAAAGATTTTATTTATTTATTTGAGAGAGAGAGTGAGTCAGAAAGAGAAGAAACAAGGGGAGTGGCAGAGGCAGAGGGAGAAGCAGGCTCATCCCTGAGCAAGGACCCTGATGTCAAGCTCCATCCCAGGTTCATGACCTGAGCTGAAGACAGATGCTTAACTGACTGAGCCACCCAGACACCCTATCCTTTGCCCATTTGTAACCAGATTATTTGTTTATATGGTATCAAGTGACTTTAAAGTTTTTGGATACAATCCACAGTTAGAAATACATTTTATGGGGTGCCTGGGTAGTTCATTTAATTGAGTGTCTAACTCTTGGTTTTGGCTCAGGTTGTCGTCTTGGGGTTCTGTGACAGAGCCCCACATTGGGCTTCATGCTCAGTAGTGAGTCTGCTCAGAAATTCTCTCTCTCCCTTTCCCCCTCCCCTCCTCTCTCAAATAAACAAATATTTAAAAAAAGAAACATATTTTACATTGTAACCCAATATACATACATATAAAAAAATGTCTGTGTACATGTATATCTATAAAAACATACACAGACATACCCAGAGACATACTGAAACATATATAAAGGAATAAAACAAGTACAAAGTAGTAAAAGACAATACTTTTTCTATATGTCACACTCTATTATGGTTTTTTTTGGCTTATTTATTTATCTTTTTATTTATTTATATTTTTCCAGTTTATTTTAAAATAATTTCTTATCCCAACTCCCTAGGTAGATTTTATGACTGACTAATAGGATGCAATCCACAGTGCAAAGTACTGGCTTGCAGAGTACTGTTAATTACATTATTTAATTATAGTAAAAACCTTTGACAGGTAAAAGAAACATGGCTTTGGCAGAAATATCTTTCTTCAAGGCCATATGGTGATTACATTATGAATTCAACCCTTCCAACTCTGCTTAAGTCCCATGTTCTTATTTTTCCTCCATTCTGGCCACTATCTCCAGCTGATGGGAAAATACCTTTATATTATGGCTTATTTGTGCATGAAAACAACAGGAAGATACTTAGAGTCTTACATTTAAAATTAATTTTTATGATGGCTAAGGTTAAGTAGAAGAAATATAATAATTTATGGCATGCTTGTCCAGTTGGTTTTCTGGGTAAGTGAACTAAAGTCCTAATGATTCAAAATTGAGCCTTTTCAAAGTGATTTTTATTATCTTACTGTAATACCAGTAACCTCATTCATTTAATAGACGTAACTCTCATAGTCAGAAACCAGAAGATAATAAATTTTTTCATAGGCTTATGTTAACTAGAATCTTGTGTTTAGGTGAGATATATTATCGTTATCCATACTCATAACCATCAAAATAATGACAATTACTGACAGTTTACCCATAGCTTCTTTTTTTGGACATTTTACAAATTAAGGTATTCATTGTGTCTTTGTGTAGCTACCAAGTACTAGAATCCCGGATATTTAGAATCTAAACAATAAAGTCATACACATCACTGATAGGCATACATAATTTAATCTGGATGTTTATGTGGCCATATGTTATTCAATGACAAAGAAAAATGACAAGTGGGAATGAAGATTAAAAGCAACTTTATAAATGGGATTAATTTTTTAAAAAATATTTTATTTATTTATTTGACAGAAACACAGCGAGAGAGAGGGAACACAAGCAGGGGGAGTGAGAGAGGGAGAAGCAGGCTTCCCGCTAAGCAGGGAGCCCGATGTGGGGCTCGATCCTGGGTCTCTGGGACCATGACCTGAGCCGAAGGCAGACGCTCAACCAACTGAGCCACCCAGGCACCCCAAAATGGGATTAATTTTAATGTTATTTGAAAGTTTTCTGTTTAATTACTACTGGAAACTAATAAGCTCACTGTACATTTCACTCATTCTTTGAGCACCTATTCTTTATAGATAACTTACATGTAGTCCTTGCTTTCAGGAAGCCCATATTCCTACTAGAGAGACCAGTATGCAGATAGCAGTCCTGTGTGATAAAAGTTGTAAGAGAAATATGAGGAAAGGACTCTAGGAAGTAGAGGTGGGGGGAATTTTTTGTTGTGTTTGGAGGCGATGAAAAAAGGATGCCAAAAGGAGCAGAATCATGAACTATTTCATTAATAATTAGAATTCTCACTAGTAGAGAAAACGGGAAGTTTTCCAAGCAGAAGGAACGTGAGGATGTGAAAATACATGGATATTCAAAAGGTTGTAGATGGTTTCGTGTAGCATAATTTTTGATATACGAAAGGGAAACAAAGTTCTTTATATTATTAGGTTTTCTGTTTGTCAGGAATAGACTTTCTCAGTTACTATTATAAGTAATGTTAGTTTGTTACACAGGAACCAAGTAAAATCTTAAGTCCTTAGACCTCAAAAAAAATTGGGAGCTGTACATTGGTTTGGATCCAAAGTGGTTTTGTGAACTTCAGTGGCTTGAAATATTGGCATTCCTTAAGGTTCAGTCCTACAGCCCCTTTTCTTCTCTTTGCTCTCTTCCTAGGTCATACTTACAGCTTCAGTTATCTATCTACCAATGTGTACCAGAAATGTATTTCTGGCCTTGACTTCTCTTATGATATTTAGACATATATATCCAGCAGCCTACTTGCCACCTTTAAATATAATAAACGTAGTTGTTTTAAAGTCTGTCTGATAACTCCAATAACTTAAGTCTAATTCTGATGTTTGATGTTCTACTGCTGGTTTTACTCTGGTACCTCAGGTGCTTGAATATCTGGCTCTGTTGTTTATTGTTTTGAAATTTTATTTATAGTGGTACTTTGAGGACTAAGGTAGAAGAAACTTCTCAGGGGAGAATTTGGTATTTACTTCTAGGAATACTAGACCTAGGAATACTAGCCCAGATCCACTTTTAACAGAAATAAAACTGAGGTTTTTTTGGACTGCACCAGGATGCACATTGAACATCAAATTCATAGAAAGGCACTGAAATGGTGATTACAGCCTTTAGGGAAAATGTTTCCTACTCCATCTGCTTTAGGGGTAGGCCATCTCCTCAGCCCTGTGGATTAATGTGATTTATGTCTAGTTTCTCTATATCCGGGGTGTAGCCTTTTGAGGTCCTAGTTTAATATGGGAGTACCTCCCATTAGACTCTTTACCTGGGTGCATTCTCACATGTGTCTCTAGCCTGAACAGGCTGTCAAAGCTGTAGTTTTGCCTAGATTAGCAGTCGTCCTTTGGGGAAATGCAGTTTAGGGTGCTTAGCTTCTTTATTTGGCTTTTTACTTTCTTTCAAAATTTGGCTTAATAATTCCTCATCATATTGTTGGCTCTTTGATGATTTTAAGAAACTGGGTTTTTGAAATATTTTATGCAGTAATTTTAGATATTTTCAGCATGAAGATTTAAATAACTGAGCCTGGAATAACTGGAATTGGAAACCTTCCTATTTATCTTCTCCCTGGGATTGTCTCAAGGCACCTCAAACCTGGCACTTCCAAAACAAGACTCTTGTGTTCCCTCACAAGCTTGTTCCAAAACAAGCCTCTTCTGCTCTTCTAGTTTGGTCTTTCTCCATTATGTATCAGCTTTTCCAGGCATATGAAAAATCCATGTGAATGCATCACCTAGTTTTCCATGTTCTTGCTATTACATACCTTTTTTAGTCTCTCTACCTTCATTGCTTCCATTCTGATCCATTGTCTCTCACCAGTCAAACTGTAGTAGAATGTTTATTTCCATTTTTGGGCTCCTATATTGTGGTCTTCATAGTATAGCCAAAATTACCTTTTTAAAATTTATGTAAGCAAACAAAATGAAACCAAGTTTCTAATACATAAAACAGATTGATGGTTGCTAGAGGGGAGGGGGATTAGGGGAGAGAGCAATGGTGAAGGGGGTCCAGAGTTACAACTTCCAAATATAAAATAAGTCATGTGGATATAATGTATAGGCATGATGACTGTAGTAAGTAATATTGTATTGCATACTTGAAAGTTGCTAACAGAGTAAATCTTAAAAGTTCTTATCACAAGAAAAAGTTTTTGTAACTTTGTATGGTGATGGATGGTAATTAAGATTTATTGCAGTGATTATTTTGCAATGTATACAAATACTGAATCATTGCATTGTATACCTGAAACCAACATAATGTTATATGCCAATTATACTTCAGTTAAAAAATTGATTTGAGGGCACCTGGGTGGCTCAGTTGGTTAAGCGACTGCCTTCGGCTCAGGTCATGATCCTGGAGACCCAGAATCGAGCCCCACATCGGGCTTTCTGCTCGGCGGGAAGCCTGCTTCTCCTTCTCTCAGTCCCTCTGCTTGTGTTCCCTCTGTAGCTGTGTTTCTTTCTGTCAAATAAATAAATAAAGTCTTTTTAAAAAATTGATTTGATCATGACATTTGCTAGCTTAAAATCCTTTAATGGCTTACCCTGATTTTCAGAACAAACACCCACATCCTTATTGTTGTTGATCAGGCCTTATAGGGCCTGATTGTACTGCCCCTGAGGGCCTTGGTGGTAGATGTACAGGTTCCAGGTAATGAAGTTGCTTTTTATCTTTTAAGGCTGTGGGAAACCACAAAAGTAAGCAATGGAAGGGTATAACAATAACCTTTTTTGCAGCATTGATGATGGAGTGGAGTGGAGTGGCAAGGCTGAGGAATCTGTGAAGATGAGAAATACTATGAGCCTGGGCTAGA
This sequence comes from Spilogale gracilis, assembly GCA_004023965.1. Classification (NCBI taxonomy): domain Eukaryota; kingdom Metazoa; phylum Chordata; class Mammalia; order Carnivora; family Mephitidae; genus Spilogale; species Spilogale gracilis. Next base: position 5,516 of record PITA01029144.1, on the reverse strand, counting down.
AAAATGGCAGAGGTTGCATACAAGAAAAAAATTTAAACTGGAATTAGTGAGATCTAGCAACTTACTGCATATGGTTAGTAAGGGAAAGAAAATTAAAATATTTCACATGTAAATTTATCAAGAAATTACTATATATTAGACATTATTATAAACATTTTAGTATAGTCTCTTTTATTCCTCACAATCACCCTATGAGATGGGTATTACTAATATCTTTACTTTTTCAGTAAAGGAAACTCTGACATGGAAAGATTAAGTTTCCCATTTGGCATGGCCGTCAAGCGATTGAGATATTTCAAACCCAGGTGGTGTGATGTTAAACCTGTGCTATTTCTCACCTGAGAAATCCAGTGAGCTATAGTTGTATTAGCTAAAATATAGAACATAAGAAGGGGAGTGGACTTTGAGGAACAAGTGTGTATATATCTGAAGATGAGGAAGAAAGTGGGAAAGTAGATTAGTTTGTTTCTGGATATCAGGGGATCTCTATACACATTTGGAAACATTTGGGTGTGGATTTTCAGAGAGAGAGAGAGTAGAATTGGAGAATGAGGTTGGCCATAGAATGTCCCAAAATTATCCAAGGAAAAGGTGTGAGGATTCAGTTAGATAACACATGTGAAGAGTGCTTAACACAGTACCTGGAGCACTGAGAGGTCAATGAATGTTACCTGTTATCATTATTATTGTGTAGCATATAAAAGAAAGTAAGGACAAGAAGTAACAAAAGTTTTGACATTTTATTAAATACATAGAGTATGATTTACTTAAATTGAATTATAATGGTATATTAAGTACATTGTTAAAGATAAGAAATTCCATAGGCCATAAGTGACTCTGTATTCTTGACACAGTAAAAAGGGTTCAGATTGTCATCTTTAGGATTATTTTTTATATACCATTCTGTATTGATGTACACAACTGTTACTGTCACTTGTTAAAACATTCTCAGTAGCGACTTTTGAGTGGCTCAGTTGTTAAGTGTCTGCCTTCAGCTCAGGTCAATGATCCCGCCCAGAGTCCTGGGATCCAGGTCAATGATCCTGCCCAGAGTCCTGGGATCCAGCCCCCACATTGGGCTCCCTGCTCAGCAGGAAGCCTGCTTTTCCCTCTCTCACTCCCCCTGCTTGTGTTCCCTCTCTAACTGTGTTTCTCTCTGTCAAATAAATAAATAAAATCTTTAGAAAAATTCTCAATGAAATATATTTGTTCAGGTGATTAAATTAATCTGAAAGAGGCAGGTGACTTAAATGACCTCTGACACCTGTAATAAAGACCCTAATTATAACTATCTGACAGAGGAGTGACTGCTACCAGTTATCTTAAGTAGATTCAGGTATGGGAGTTTTTTAGCAGCCTAATCAGTGCCACCTATAAAACTTATTTAATATTTGATTAAGAGGCACAGTTCTTAGCAATAAGGCTCTGAAATGTCACTCACTTGTGCTCTGAAGTGCTGTTCATCATTCACATAGCTTTTGTTCAGTTTAACATGTGCTGAGAAGGTGGAAGCCTAGGTATTTAAACAACCAAAAACCTAAAGTATGGAATCTGTGATTAGGGGATGTGGAAAGCCTATTTTTTAGGACCCAGTGAAGCAAATAAGATTCCTGAGCCATCTATGACTGTGAAACAACAGCAGAAAACAAATCATTAGGTCTGCAGCAAAAATATAATTTATGATCAGCCAATATTTCTTGAGTTCCTCCTCTTCTGAGGTCTGTGTTTTGTAGTTGGGGAAAAGGGATAGGGTATAGAGAATGCACTTAAGTATAAACCATGGAAACCTAGATTTCCAGATATTCATAGACCTTGGGGGAAGGAAAGGTTTACAGAGGAGATGTGATAAAGGGCAACTGAAAATTCTACCTACTGCCTAATAAGTAATAAAGGCAGTGTGTGCTACAGGTCTTGAAAGTTGGAGATAAATGAAGACAGTTCAGGAAGGATGATCAAGAAGAAAAAGTAAATTGAAAAGACAGGAAGATTACTATATGGTAAGAGCAAAATAGGAAGTGTTCCAACTCAGAGAAAGTAGGCAGAGTCTCAGAATGTCAGGCATTGGTCTTAAGACTAAGACCAGTGTGGTGTGCCAGGTTTTTTTTTTAGCTATTTGTTCTCTCATTAAGTATTGTCAAACTGTTTGCAAGAGTATACACAGAATGTTGAGACCACACCTAATGTCAGTTAACAATGATAGTTTTGGATACCAAGTCCAATATAGGTATCTTTTTTTTTTTTAAACATCTGACTCTTTTTTTTTTTTTTTAAGATTTTATTTGTTTATTTGACAGAGAGAAACACAGCCAAAGAGGGAACACAAGCAAGGGGAGTGAGAGAGGGAGAAGCAGGTGTCCTACCAAGTAGGGATCCCAAAGCAGGGCTCGATCCCAGCACTCTGGGATTATGACCTGAGCCGAAGGCAGTCACCTAACCAACTGAGCCACCCAGATGCCCCCCAATATAGGTATCTTTATAAGGAGTTTATTTTAATGACATTGCTAAAGTTGCCAGAAATGTAAAGGGCAATAAAAATTTCTTGTATACAACTCATGGAAGGCAGTTTTGTATAGGTCAGGTTTGAGCTTTTAATACCTTCTTCGACTTGAAGGTATTGTTTCTTCTTTTATACATTCTCAAGGGAGCTCTGTTTTCTCACCTTTGGTGACCATATTGTTATGTCTTTTCTTCTTTGAGAATGAATAGACTCTAGAAGACACTAGGCTGGTTAGCTAGTAGACCAGGAGCTCAGTCTAAAACTTTCAGGCTACTAACTGGCAAACATATCCTGAAGGAGGTAGACTGTGGCTGGCCTCCGTGTAGACCCAAGGGACCTTCAGCCCACTTTTGCCATGCTCACATTTGTATATACAGACTCACAAACAAATATTTATGCTCACAAATGTTAGTTTCCTCAACTTTTCCACATTTTGCCATTGTCCTAGTCTATAAATGAAAGTGTTATTTGGCTATTTTTTCTGCATCACAGCAGTTATCTTTTCTAAAACAAACACAGCTCCATGTCTTAGGAAGGATTGTTTAACAGAATGATTTTAAGGTTCTTGGAAGAATTTTGACCAGAACCAAAAGCAGTACTAAATAACAGCCATTGATGGTATTTTTCTGAATGCCAATAGCAAGATGTTTATGTAGGCATTTCATTAAAAAGGAAGTACAGGGTGGCTCAGTTGGCTAAGTGTTTACCTTCAGCTCAGGTCATGATCCCAGGGTCCTGGGATGGAGTTACACATCGGGCTCCCTGCTCAGCAGGGAGTCTGCTTCTCCCTCTGTTTCTGCCCTGCCCCCTGCTTATGCTCTCCCTCTCATACTCTATCTCTAAAATGAATAAATAAAATCATTAAAAAAAAGGAAGTACAAACTACCAATGAATATGTGAAAACATGCCCAACCATACATAGAAGCAAATAAAAATTAAGAGGAGATATGAACTTTACTTACCAGGTTGACATATGTGTTTTTGAATTAGTTTTCATATATTTTTGGTAAATGCCAGTAGTGGAATTATTAGATCATGTGGTAATTGTATCTCTAACTTTTTGAGGAACCTCCGTTCTGTTTTCCACAGTGGCTGCACCACTTTGCATTACCACCAACAGTGCAGTAGTGTTCTTTTTTCTCCACATCCTCAAAAATACTTATTGTTTCTCCTGTTGTTTATTTTAGCCATTCTGACCGTTGTGCATTGATCTTTCATTGTCATTTTGATTTACATTTCCCTGATGATAAATGAAGTTGAGTGTCTCTTCATGTGTCTGTTGGCCATCTGCATGTCTTCTTTGGAGAAATATCTGATCATGTCTTCTGCCCATTTTTTAGTTGAATTATTTGGGGGTTTTGGGTGTGGAGTGTGTAAGATATTTATATATTTAGATAATAACCCTTTATTGACTCTGTCATTTTTTAATATATCTTATCCTATTCAGTAGGTTTATTTTAGTTTTGTTAGTGCAGAAGCTTGTTCAGAAGCTTTTTATTTTGATATTGTTCCACTAGTTTAGTTTTGCTTGTTTCCCTTGCCTCAGGAGACAGAGCTAGAAAAATGTAGTTATGGCTGATATCAGAGAAATTACTCCCTATGTTCTCTTCTAGGATATTAAGGGTCTCACATTTAGGTCTTTAAATCCATTTTGAGTTTATTTTTATATATGGTGTGAGAAAGTGGTCCAGTTTCACTTTTTTGCTTGTTGCTGTCCAGCACAATTTGTTGAAGAGACTCTTTTTCCCATTATTCTTGCTTCCTTTTGTCATAGATTAATTGACTATATAAGCATAAATTTATTTCTGGCCTCTCTATTCTATTCCATTGATCCAAGTGTCTGTTTTTGTGCCAGTACCTTACTGTTTTGATTACTACAGCTTTGCAGTTTATCTTGAAATATGGGATTGTGATACCTCCCATTTGTTCTTTTTCAAAATTGCTTTGGCTATTCAGGGTCTTTGGTGTTTCATTATGAATTTTAGGATTATTTGTTCCAGTTCTGTGAAAAATACTGTTGGTAGTTTGATAGTGATGGCATTAAATCTGTAGATTGCTTTGAGTAGTATGGACATTTCAGTAGTATTTGTTCTTCCAGTCCCTGAACATGGATATCTTTCTGTTTGGATCATCTTCAATTTCTTTCATTAATGTTTTTAGTTTTTAGAGTACAGGACTTTCACTTCCTTAAGTAAATTTATTCCTAGGTATTTTATTATTCTTTATAAATGGGACTGTTTTCTTAATTTCTCTTTCTGCTGCTCCATCATTAGTATATAGAAATGCAACATATTTCTGTATATTGATTTTGTATCCTGTGACCTTACTGAATTGATTTATCAATTTTAATAGTTTTTTAATACTTTATTTTTTCAGTGTTCCAAGATTCATTGTTTATACCCCATACCCAGTGCTCCAGCAATTTGTGCCCCCAATACCCACAACCAGACTCACCCATCACCCTACTCCCCTCCTTCGCAAAACCTTCAGTTTGTTTCTCAGAGTCCAAAGTCTCTGATGCTTAATCTTTCTCTCTGATTTACCTCAGTTCACATTTTCTTTCCTTCTCCCACTGTCCTCCACCATATGATACTTGACTTTCTCTGCTTGGCTTATTTCACTCAGCATAATCTCCTCCAGTCCCAGTTTTAGTAGTTTTTTGATAGAGTCTTTAGAGGTCTCTATTTATAGTATCATGTTATTCATATATAGTGAAGGTTTTACTTCTTTCTTACCAACTCGGATACTTTTAATTCTTTTTGTTATCTAATTGCTGTGGCTAGGACTTCTGGTACTAGGTTGAATAAAGTGGTGATAATGGACCTTTTTCTCTTGTTCCTGATCTTAGGGGAAAAGCTCTCAGTTTTTTAAGTATGATGTTAGCCATGAGGTATGTTCTCTTTAAACCTACTTTGTTGAGGATATTTTTGTTGTTGTTGAGGATTTTTATCATGAGTTGTACTTTCTCAAATGCTTTTCTATATCTTTGGAAAAGATCTATGGTTTATGTCCTTACTCT